>ML661345.1:2906053-3040041 GCA_007570785.1 Antilocapra americana
AAATTTTCAACAATTATCTCTTCAAGGATTTTCTGATGGTCTTTCTTTTTGTCTTCTTCTTCTGGGACTCCTATGATTCGAATATTGGTGCGTTTAATATTGTCCCAGAGATCTCTAATATTGTCCTCATTTCTTTTAATTCTTTTTTCATTTTTCCTTTCTGTTTCATTTATTTCTGCCATTCTGTCTTCTACCTCACTTATCCTGTCTTCTATCTCTGTTATTCTACTGTTGGTTCCCTCCAGGGTGTTTTTGATCTCATTTATTGCATTATTTATTGTATTTTGACTCTTTTTCATTTCTTCTAAGTCCTTGTTAAAGCTTACCTGCATCTTCTCAATCCTTGCCTGCAGGTTATTGAACTGCAGCTCCAACTTATTTTCCAGGTTTTGGATCATATTCACTATCCTTATTCGGAATTCTTTGTCAGGTAGACATCCTATCTCTTCGTTTTTTGTTTGGTCTAGGGGGTATTTATCCTGTTCTTTTACTTGCTGGGTATTTCTCTGCTTTTTCATCTTGTTTATCTTGCTGTGTTGCCCCTTTATTGTGGGGGTTCCTCACTATGGGAGGGGTTAGATGTGTGGTTTGTAGAAGTTTCCTGGATGGGAAAGCTTGTGTGGTGTTCTGGTGGGTGGATCTGGGTTTCCTCACTGTAACTAACAATGGAGTGTCCAGTAAAGAGATTTGAGGTGTCGGTGGACTTGGTTTGACCTTGGGCAACCTGTGTATTGACGCTCCTGGCAGTGTTCCTACGTTGCTGGTGAATTTGCTTGGTATATCTTACTCTGGAGCTTGTTGGCCCTTGACGGTTGTTTAATTTCAGTTTTGGTATGGAGGAGGTTGATGAGTTCCTATCGATTAATTAACCCTTGGATCCAGGAGTTTTCTGGAATTCTCAGGGTCTGGGTTTAGTCTCCTGTCTTCCAGTAGCCTCAGGGCTCTTTTATCTCTGCACTGATGGTGGCAGAACCTCTAGTTTAGTGATGAGAAGTTTCTTCACAGTGAGGGACACCCTGTCAGGTACACAAAGTTACATGGCATGGACCAGAAGGAGAAGAGAGGAAACCGATGGTGAGGGAGTGAAGTGGCCAGTGATTGCTCCTCTGTGTGCCCTCCACAGCCTGGATCCCTTGGAGATGTTCACAGAGTTATATCGAAATGTGAAGACTGTGGAAGGAGACAGAATTGACCAGAGAGAGAAAGGAGAGAGTCAGATGGATAGAGACAGATCCAGCCAGTGGTCAGTTATTTCAGTGTTCTTCACAGCTGGTAACTCTCAAGCAGAGTCCCAGAGTTGGGTAGAGAATATACAGAGGAAGAGGACGTTGAAGGTGTCTTGGTAGGAGAAGAAAAGAGAAAAGAAAAAGAAAAAAAAAGAAAAGAAAGAAGGAGAGACAAGAATGGGGAGAGAGCAGTCAAGCCACTGATCTCACTCCAAGGCAACGATGAGTATTGGAGCTTGGGTCCTTAAAGGTACAAAGTTGATACCCAATACTAATAGGCAAAGATTAAAAATCTAGAGTAAAGACGGGATTCTCAAAATACTATTACAAAGAAAAAGGTAGAAAGAAAGATAAGGAAGAGAAAGAAAAACAAAAACAAAAACAAAAACAAAAAAAAAAAGAGGAGAAATAAGAATGGGGAGAGAGCAGTCAAGCCAATGATCTCACTCCCAGGTAGCAATGGGTACTGGAGCTTGGATCCTTAAAGGTACAAAGTTGATACCAAATACTAATAAGCAAAGATTAAAAATCTAGAGTAAAGACGAGATTCTCAAAAGTACTATTATGAAAAAAAGAAAGAAAGAATGATAAAGAAGAAAATACAACACCACCACCAACAACAACAACAAAAATCAGTAAAAAAAAAAAATTAAAAAAAGGGGAATAAAGTGGAGATATAAAAGGTAAGAAAGGAGATAGGACGGAGAATGCAATAAGGGAGAAAGAGAAGATTTAAAAAAAGGGGAAATAAAAATAAAGGAAAAGAAAGGGAAAAAAAAAGAAAATAACAAGGTTATAGGGGACTTAAAAACTCTTAAAAATTTTTCTAAAAAAAAAGGGGAAAATAAAAATAAAGGAAAAGAAAGAAAGAAAAGAAAAAGAAAATAACAAGGTTATAGGGGACTTAAAAATTCTAAAAAAAAAAAAAAGGGTATAAAAAAGTTTTAAAAATTTAAAAGATGTTCCTAGTACAGTTATAACTAAGGCTTTCTCTGGTGCTGGTGCGTACTGGGAGGGGTCAGTTTATTTTTCAGACAATTCCTTGGGTCCGGCTTGTACTTCTCATGGTCTATAGACTCCAAACCTGTTGCCTCTGCTAGCTTAAGCGTCTTCTGTTTGCTGGTCTTTTATGTGTCTATTCAGCGCTGTGGAGTTTGCCCTGCTCCTGCTGAGTGCGCTTCCCCCGCCCCTTCTGCTCGGCTCTCTGTCGTCCACCCGGCGCAGTTGGGGAGTGCGGCTTCTCCCCTCCCCCGGCCCAACCGCTCGGCTTTCCCGATGTGCAGCTAAGCACGTCTTCTTAGGTGTGCAGAGCTCCGATCCATCCAGAATCCCCAGTAGTCTTGGTTAGCACCTAGCTCTGTGCGCAATTTGGACGAGGAAGCCTCGCCGGGGCTGGGCTATGCCCGCTGGTCTCGGGCAGGGGTTGGGTCTGTCCGCAGCCCGAAGGCGCCCAGCTCCGCCCAGCCGGCCGCCTCCCTGCCGACTCCGCACGCCCTTTGTTCTGTGCCACCCGGCGGGCCGCCTCTCTGCTGACTCCTCACTCCCTTTGTTCTGTGCCACCCGGCCAGCCGCCTCTCTGCCGACTCCACACCTCTCCTTGTTCTGCGTGGGCCTGGCAGGGGGGCTCTTCCTGGGGAAGGCTACTTCTCAGTCTATCTCCGGTTAGCCCCCTGGGTTGGGTGGCTCAGGCTGCTCCGTTCCCTGAGCGCGCGGCCCGCCCCTCCCTGAGCAGTCCGCTTTGGCTAGTGGGGGGTGGGGCGTCCGCCGCCGCCGCTTCCCTGTGCCTTCCAGCCAGAAATGTAGCTTGCAGGGCTTAATTATTAATCTGCTTTTACTCCCAGCTATCTTGCTCTCCAAGATTCACCCCAAATCCACCCGAGAGAATGCTCCCTGGTATTCGGAAACCTTTTTCCTCTTTTTTTTTTTTTTTCCCCTCTTTATTCCAGACTCCCCTTTCGGGACGGATCCCCGCCCCCAACTCTGTCTCTCCCTTTACTTTTTTCTCTCTCTTTTTTCTTTTGTCCTACCTCCTCTCGTCAGCAATGGGCCGTCCCTTCAGATGCCCGATGTCCTCTGCCAGCATTTAGATCCTGTTTTATGGAGTTTGCGCGGTCTTTAAAAGTTCTTTTGGTGTATTTATTGGGGAGAGAGTGGTTTCCCCGTCCTATTCCTCCGCCATCTTAGTTCCCCTCTGTCCAACTTTCTTGAAGAGATCTCTAGTCTTTCCCATTCTGTTGTTTTCCTCTATTTCTTTTCATCGTTCAGTTAAGAAGGCTTTCTTATCCCTCCGTCCTGTTCTTTGGAACTCAGCATTTAGATGGGTATACCTTTTCTTTTCTCCTTAGCCTTTCACTTCTCTTACAAGGCCTTCTTACTTGTTAGGATTCCTCAGACAACCACTTTGCCTACTGCATTTCTCTTCTTGGGGATGCTTTTAGTCACTGTCTCATGTGTAATGTTATGAACTTTCATCCATAGTTTTACAGGCACTCTATCTACTAGATCTAATCCCTTGAGTCTACTTGTCACTTCCACTGCATCATCATAAGGGATTTGATTGAGGTCATTCCTGAATAGCTTAGTGGTTTCCCTGTTTTCTTCAGTTTAATCCTGAATTTTGCAATTTGCCTCTAGAAGCATTCTATTTGATCTCTCTCTTTTTTATTTTATTTTTTGCCTGATTTGTTTTTTAGACAATTTCATGATTCACTTTTTACATAAGTGTTTCAATTATTTAACAACATTGTCCTCTGTCATATGATCATGAAACACTTGCTTTATGCTTAAGTCTTACTCTCACAATCAAACCAAAGGGAGGGTGTCAGGGTTCTCTCTCCTCTCCCCAGTGTCCTCTCGGTCCCTGACTTCTTTCTTACACCACAGTCAAAACCAGAAAGAATGTGGAAAAGTGGGGATATCACATTCCCTATCAGATTCAATGCCAGATGGTTCTAGCTTCAGAAACCTGAGAGTACCTCCATTCCTTCCAGTTTCTCTCTTATGCAACTAAAAATACTTGGGCATAACACAGCAAGCAAGCATATAAAAACTGAAAAGAAGAAAGAAGGGGTACTTTCCAGGGATCTCAAGAAATAAAAAATCACATGATGATGAGTTCTCTGGGTTTCTTATTACTTCTTATATCCTGGACAAGATGTTGTAGAAGGAGTCAACTAGAAGCTACCTACAGGCACAGACAAAATATCTCCAAGAAACTCCTGTTGCCTCTAGCCTCAGGATGAGGAAAGAATGGACTGACCAAATAAAATACTCTTCCGCAATACCACCCTATTCCAAAAATCAATGGGAAAATGGAAGTTCCATCCAATTTCCCCACCTCACTGTGATTTCAGTATGGTTGATGGAAGATATGATTTTTCATTCCATCACACCAATCCATAGAAACAGGTGGCAGTGTTAAACGTTCCCTGCAGCTATGTCAAAAGCCCAAGTAAGAAGCTGATCTTCTCCCTCCTACAAACAGCAGAATTAGGAGGCAGTGTCCTGGTACCATTACTAGAGAGTACCAGCAGGACAAGCTGGGGAGCTGATCTCCAATCTTCTACTTAGTGGAAGCAGGTAGTCCTCCAATTGCACTGTCTGCATAGCTTGGGCAGAGTTCAACATGATCTGAGCCTTCACCCAACCTGGCATCAGCAAGCACAAATATGATCATTCAGTGTCTGACTTCGCTGAGCACCCATCCTACCCTTCTAAAAGTGAGAATGATCATGATGGTGCAAAATGAGGCTAATTAGCACTCTGGCTTCTCACTGTGCTCTCACATAGCTTAGGTTCAGTGGAGCACTAAATCTCTATTTCAGTATGGTATCAATGAGTCAAAATGAGACGGTTGTGGGAGGCAAATCTAGCTGATATTCCGTTCCCTTCTTTACTCCTCATGTTATCAGAACACAGCAAGAAGTTGCCGTGAGTAAAAACGATGGACAATAACAAAGGTTGTTAAGGAACTGGACAAACCAGAAATCTCATGTAAGCACAACTGATGAGAATGTAAATAGACTCATTGCTTTAGAAATACTTTGGTAGTTCCTCAATAAGTTAGCCTAGATTTACCAAAATGTGACCTGACATTCATATTTCAAGGTATATGCCCAAGATATATAATATAGATGTCCATACAAAACTATATTATTACTTATAGCAACATGTCGATAATAGCCAAAGTGAAGTGAAAATCACTCAGTCAGGTCTGACTCTTTGCAACCCCATGGACTATATAGTCCATGGAATATTCCAGGCCAGAATACTGGAGTGGATAGCCTTTCCCTTCTCCAGAGGATCTTTCCAACCCAGAGATTGAACCCAGGTCTCCCACATTGCAGGCATATTCTTTACCAGCTGAGCCACAAAGGAAGCCCTTGATAATAGCCTAAAAGTGGAAACAATTCAAATACTATCAACTGATAAATGAATAAGCAAAATGTGATATCTCCATAACTGGAATATTTGAGACCATAAAATGGAATGTAGTATATATATTATACATGGATAGACCTCAAAAAATATGCTAAATGAAATAAGTCACTCACCGAAGACCACCTGTTGTAGGATTCCATTAATATGCAATGTTAAGACTAGGCAAATCTACAGGGACAAAATGTAGATTACAGTTTGGGAGGGTGGGCTGGTGAGAGGAAGAAATTAAGAGTAATGGTAAATGGGTATGGTGTTCTTCAGAGGGTTATTAAAACTTTTGAAATAGTAGTGATGGTTATATAACACTGAACATTCTAAATACTATGGAATTGCACATGTTAAAAAATGAATTTATGATATATGAATTATATCTCAACACTATGTGTTTGTGTGGTGTATGTTAGTCACTCAGTCATGTCCGACTCTTTGTGAGCCCACAGACTGTAGCCCACTAGGCTTCTCTGTCCATGGATTTCTCCAGGCAACAATACTGGAGTGGGTTGCCATTTCCTTCTCCAGGGGATGTTCCCAACCCAGGGATTGAACCCAGGTCTCTCACATTGCAGGCAGATCCTTTAACATCTGAGCTAACAGGGAAGCCCAGAAAATAGTACGTGAAAGTGAATGTCGTTCAGTCATGTCCAACACTTTGCAACCCCATGGACTATATAGTCCATAGAATTCTCCAGGCCAGAATACTGGAGTAGATAGCCTTTGCTTTCTCCAAGGAATCAGACTAACCCAAGGATCGAACCCAGGTCTCCCACATTGCAGGCAGATTATTTACCAGCTGAGCCACAAGGGAAGCCAGTATAAAACTAAAAAAAAACATAAGTGAGTACAAGTAAAATGGGGTAAATCTGTAGGAAATTCATGATTTGTATAAATGTCAACATCTTGGTTATGATAATGTACTGAAGTTTTACAATATGTTATCACCATGAGGAAATTAGATAAAATTTATTACTTTTACAATTGGATGTGAATGTATGACTAGCTCAAAATAAAACTTTAAACAAGAAGGAGAGAGTGAAAAGAGAAAGGATATTGTGGGCATTAGCTCTTTTCTTTCCTACATCTCTGTACATGATAGAGGTACAGGGCAGAGAAGGGGGCATTACATCCATGTTAAGGAGAATGAGGAGCACCCGGAAGAGCTTCATCCAAACATCTGATTGTAACAAAATCTCTCTTTTCTTGAGGTGGCAAGAGACTTTAGGAGTTCTGTGACAAGTCCTTGGAGGTATTTCCTTTATGCATCTGCCTGTTGGCCACTGAGAAGTCACCTTCCCATTGGTAATCAGTTAGTGATCAAAGACAACATAGAAGGGCATTGAAGCATGTTAATTGTCATGTGTCTAATCAATCGCCAGCCCAGGATTGATGCTCGGGGCTGGTGCAGAGAGATTTCCCGGGGCGAGGGGAGGAGGGAGGGGGGTTCCGGAGGGGAAGCATATGTAAACCCATGGTGATATCATGACAATGTATGGCAAAAACAATAAAAGAAAAAAAGAAAGAAAACATAGGAAAATGTCCATACCAGTAACCATTAAAGCATATAAAAGAAAATTGCACTGCACACTTGTTGAAGACAGCCAAAGATTTCATGTGAGCTACTGCAACAACAGAGAGAGACTTTAGCATAAAGATGAGTTCTACTCTGAATGTAGCAAAGGCATCTGGGGAGTCACAGATGATGAGGACACTGAGGGGTCAGCGGATGGATATTGCTAAAAGGAACATCAAAGATAGGGGCATGCATGCATGCTAAGTCGCTTCAGTTGTGTCTGACTCTGCAATCCCATGGACCATCTTGGCTAGAATCCTCTATCCATGGGATTCTCCAGGCAAGGATACTGGAGTACGTTACCATGCCCTCCTCCAGGAGATCTTCCCCATCCAAAGACTGAACCCATTTCTCTTAGGTATTCTGCCTTAGCAGGAAGGTTCTTTGCTACTAGCACCACCTGGGAAGCCTTCTTGCTAAACCTGCCTAAAAGGATATTTGCTCAAGCCAGGCCAAAAGTTAGACATTAAGGGTGGAAATTCATTGGTTATCAATGCAAGGTACTGGCTAAATTAACTTAGAAGGATTCTTTGCCAAATTCTGGGCTCAGTGAGGATGGACAAGAAGGCTAAAGTAAAGACCTCATTGAAAAGAAAGCTCAGGGGATCTTGAGTGAAGTTTGGACAAGGAATTAGTTCAGGATAAGCATAATCATTAAAATGGTTAAATGATTTAAGTTCCTTATATAAATCAACTATAATATGCCTATAATAAATAGACTCAGATGGTAAAGCACTTTTAAGTTTTAATCATAGACAAAATTCTGTTTTTGCTTTGTACTATCATGGGAGTTTGGGTCTCTTTTGTTTTCTATATGCAATCAAACAGAGGGTAAAAGTGTTTACAGGTGCATGAGGATTGAGACAAATTTGTAAAATTTCCCTTCGTTAATATAGTTGAAAGTTTTCTCAATGTACCTCATTTTGCATGCATAAGCTTGGCCTTTGAGAGTTATTCCAGGTTCAATTGTATTATTTATATTCCACAAGTGCACCAAAGATATTTCTGTACTATTTTTTCTTACAAATGAGTGTGCAACTATGACTATCTCAAAATAAAAGTTTTAAAAACAACAACAAATTGTACATTGTATACATTATATTGAAGGTGAATAAATGTGATGGCTTATGGTGCCATGCTGGGTTATGGCATGGTGGGATTTGATATGATGAGAGCAGCATTTTTAACCAAACCTTGGAAACTGTGTGGAATAAATATGTTGAATTAACTCTACATCTGTTTTCTGTAGTGAGGAATATACACTGTTGTCTTGAGTTATGTGAAAAGCTCTCCAGAGATTTTTTTCTATTTATTTGGTATTTTTATTTTACCCATACTGAGAAGAATTTTAAGTAGCATAAAATAAAAAGAAATTGTAATGAAAACCAAAAAATACAGAAACACAACAGGTCAGTGGTTGGCTGGGATTAGGGTAGGGGAGTTATGAATGGGCTGCATGAGGAATTCTCTGGAATGCCGAAGCTGTGCTTCATCCTGTCTGTGCTATTGGCTGTGCAAATCTTTGCATTTGTAACACCTCATAGAACTATATATCAAAAATGTGACTTTTTCTACATGTAAAATGCAAAAAAAATTAAGAACACTGGAAAAAATGATATAATCCAAACAAAATAGTGGGAAAGTAATACCAAAAAAGCATGTCATAAATCTAGGATGACTACACTGAGCTCTGTCTTAAGGAATTGTGTCAACAGTACACACACTGGAATTAAAGCAATGCAATATTTTATACTTTGAAACTCTGTGATAGAAGTAAAGGTCAAATATGCTGTCATCTATCATGGAACACTTTCTAACTTTTTCCCTACCATAATTTATCAGATAATCTAATTAAATTGCTTAGTGTATAATTATGTGAAGCATATCTAAGGTCATGCAATTATGAGTATATGAGAAATGTTTTTGGTATATCAGTGGAGGATTGGAAAATATAAATGACAAATCACATGTTCTGGAATAACAGTTTCCCTCTATGATGACCATAAATATTATTCTGTTAAATTAAATTAGAACTTTGAGGAAATAAATTTTATGCCCTTGATATTAAGCGGAATTACTATAAATCATTTAGTATAGATGTTTTTTTCTGTAACTGCAGTATTCTTCTAAGTTAATTTGAGAGTGTGGATCACCTTTCTCATATGGTTTCCCTGAAGGAATGAGAGAATCTTCATGTGGGCAAAAAATGATCCATTTTCTCTCCCCCTGGAAACACTATATAATCAGGACTAAACTAGGTACCTGCCTGTCTGCTGGGTATCTCAACAGAAAATATTTAAACATTTCTCCTAGAAAAGTGTAACTCTGTTCACAGTAGAAATATTCAGATAGAACTTATGTAGTAATTATTCAAAAAGTTCAAGAAAATGTCCACTTGATAAGCTATTCATCTTATCACATAAACTGGGGATTTCTAAAACAAAAAGTACTGCTATATGGCTAGAATTTAATATGTATTTTAAATTGAGATTAAAGCCTTCACTTATGCTTAAAGTGTTTTTTGTTTGATACACCAGTGTTAGAGGAAATACATGTCTGGTGTAATACATTAAGAAGATACAAGGAAGAAAAAGACCCAACTTAAGCACTCTTAATCTTTTGAACATAGAGATAACATCTCTCAATATTTCCATTTATTGATTGTTATAAAACTTTAGAACTTGCTATTTCCATTACAAAATCCTTTGCATTTTCCCATCGTAATATATTATTATGATGTGGTTAAAATGTCTACAAAGGTTTAGGCTTAGGGTTAAAATTGTAGATGTTGGAGTTTACAGCTAATGTTTAAATCCAGCTACTTATTTTAATTAGTTTTTATCTATTGGCTAAGTTACTTAACCTCTCTAGGCCTCATTTTTATGCAAATGGGAATATTAAATGCCATTTAACTCTCCAAAGCAAGTTTTAAATAGCACAAATCTGGGTTTCTCAGTGCATAATGATAGTTTGCTAAATTGTGATGGATTTGGATTTATTCAATACTCACAATCTCACTATCAGTTTAAAGCGAAAGTACATTTCAGTAAGTGCTTCTATAAAATTATGTACAGGCATATTTTATTGCCAACTAGACATTAAACAATTTGTAGAACTGATATATGCACATGGCAGAGTTTCAACACTTTGTCCTTTCACATACTACAATCACAATCTTGCATGAAAGATAATTCAAATGTCCTGCCACAATATTCTAGGTTCTATTTCCCTTAGGTTCAGAATCAATAAAGCAGAAATCCTGTGATCTGATGTCTAGATAAATGCTCTTGATGGTTAATTATCTGTGGCAATGTAGCTAGGGCAGTTTCCAAATAGTCAAACAGTATTCTGAATGTTGTGTTTTTTTTTTTGAATGTATCTTGGGTAAGAGTAAAATTTGAATATGTGAACTTTGAGTAAGGTAGATTATCCTCATAATGTGGTGGGCCTCATCCAACCAGCTGAAGCTCTGACTAGAATGAAGATTGACCATCCCTTAGCAAGAAAAATGTCTGCCAGTAGACTTCCTTTTGGAGAAGGAAATGGCAACCCACTCTAGTATTCTTGCTTGGAGAATCCCATGGACAGAGGAGGCTGGCAGGCTACAGTCCAGGGGTTGCAAGAGCTGGACACAACTTAGTGACTAAACCACCAACTAGACTTCATTTGGACTCAAACTATAACTATTTCCTGAATTTCCAGCCTCATAGGTTACAGCATCAGATTTTGGGCTTACTAAGCCTCCACAATTACATGAGTCAATTTCCTAAAATCAGTCTTTCTCTCTCTCTATCCATCCCTCTATGCATACCCTGTATCTTGCATTCTATTGTCCTATTGGCTATACATCTCTGAAGAACTGAAATCAAAATAGTGCAAAACTAAAGGAGAAAGTATTAAGGCTCATTAAATTTCTATATTCTATTCAGGGAAGAAAGGGGAATATTTTAGCCAGTTATTATTATATTGAGTGTTATAATTTTAGCTATGATACCGCAATTCCAAACATTCATTATGTTGACGACTACAGAAATACTGCTCTGACAGTATACAGTATATTAATTGATGACACCTCTGGTGTTGATCAAGGCAAGAAAAGCTGAGTTACTTATGTTGGCCACACTCTGAGTATGGTCATTTCCATTAAATGTCCAGCCTTAAAAATGTGACTTCAAGTAATGACTTCTCTTCTTTATACCCTGGTGTCTATTTAGAGGGCTTCCCAGGTGGCACTAGTGGTAAAGAACTCACTTGCCAAAGCAAGAGACATAATAGGCTCAAGTTCAATCCCTGGGTTGGGAAGATCCCCTGGAGAAGGAAGTGGCAATCTACTCCAGAGTTCTTGCCTGAGATATCCCATGGACAGAATGTAGTGTGCTACAGTCCATAGGATCACAAAAAGCTGGACATTGCTGAAGTGACTTAGCACATCTATTCAGAACATTTCCAAGAAGTAAATTAAATAATAATAACACAACCTTTAAAAAGTTCTCAGAGTTTAGACCAGCATCTGACAGTTAGGAAGCACTTATTCAGCACTAACACTGCTTGTATCCCTCTACTACAAAGAAGCATCATCTTTATTTAACAAACCGACTCTCTATATATTAAAATATTCATGACAAAATGAGAAAGATGACAAACTTATGGAAGCTACCTTCTGTTTTCTACTTGCTTTGTAGTTTATTTTATTAAAGACTAAGGGCTTCCTTTGCAGTTCATCTGGTAAATAATCCACCTACAATACAGGAGACCTGGGTTCAGTCCCTGGGTTCAGAAGATCCCCTGGAGAAGGGAAAGGTTGCTCACCCAATATTCTGGCCTGGAGAATTCCATGGATTTGTATAGTCTCTGGGTTTCAAACAGCTGGATACAACTGAATGACTTTCACTTTCACCTTCAAGGGATCTATGTGTAACAACCTAGAGGGTGGGATGGGGAGAAAGTAGGGAGGGAGGTTCAAGAAGGAGGGGATATATGTTCATGCTGATGTTTTACAGAAATCAACACATAGTGTAAATCAATTATCCTTCAATTAAAGTTTAATAAATTAAAAAGATAGAGAATGACACTTCAACCATAAGGTGTTAAATCAGGAAGCAGTGACTTTTTTGTTTCCATTAAAGTGTTATTATTTTTATGTCATTTTGTTCATTAGAAATACCTTAGTAATGATATACCAGTTACTGGAACACATTTGAAAAACTGAGTTTAAATCTTTAAATATTCCACACAGAAATACCTTGAGGACTAAGAACTCAGTCTTGACCATTTGGGGAAATTTTGGAAGGAATACACTAAATTTTTATTTTTTAATGAGTAAGATTTGTTAATTAAGTTAGTTCAATTACCAGAGCCATAGAATTATTTCTTTGAAAAGCATCAAAATATTATTTTTTTTTAAATTTGCAATTGGGCTTTAGAATTTAAGTTTTACTTGATGGCATAGATATGAAGATTTTCTGTAGGATAACTTACCCTGCCATAATGGGCTATATGTCAGGATTTCAGAGATAGAAATATCAGAGATTTTGGCCTCATGGTCAGGAACCATCCATACAAATTTACTTTCTGAGACACTTTTAGGATGTTTGATAGAGCCCTAACAGAGGATCAGGAACACCATCTAGAGTTATCTACAGTTCTTTCTCTCCAGCTCTCTAGCTCAAAATGACAGACTACAGACTCGATAACTGAATCCCTTCATTCATGATAAGAGAATGGCTAAAGTGATACATTTGTTTGAGGAAAGAAGACTGGGCTAGGAGCATCAGTGTGACTGACCCAAAGAGAATTCACCCTCTGGTAGCAAAGAATTCCTCAAAAGGAAAGTGCTGAACTGGTTTGTAAATGGGTTGATCTCCAGTGGAAATCGAGGAGCTTGCTGGAGACACTGGAAGGTCCCAGTGCCTAAGGATGTCTGTCCAGGTTGCAAGAGATATGAGACATCACCTTGTCCCCAGTGTGAGGGGCTGGCAAGTCTTTGTGGGGATCGTCAGTGTTTAGTTCTACCCAGTTGTGTCCCTGTGGTCAATGGGAAAACCTTGAGCAGAGTTTGGCTAATGAACAGGACGGCACCCTGAGGAACAAATTGTAGCCTCTCTCGGGCTGCATGTGGTTAAATGAAGCCTCTGACTTCCTGAACCTCCCCTCAGCATCACAGTAGCTGCTTCAGATCCCATAGCAAAGGGGCAGAGAGGGTAAGAACCACATGGGAGGGATAGCTGTCACCCAATATCTACATATGCATGTACACACACACACACACGAGTATGGAATTTTCAAGATATTTTTGCTGTTCCTGGTACTCAGTTACTCAAGAAATGCAGTAGCTTATTTCTACTTGCCACTGGGCCAGGGACAGAAACACTGCCAGCATCAATGTGTGTACATCTAGGAGTGCCTTTTTGTCCCTTCTCTGAGACTTTCTAAGACTCCTGCTGCTACTATGCACGTTGTTCCAATAACTGAGCTTCTTCAACAGCCATCACCCTGCCTTCTCTCTCCACCTCAATATGAATTTTCACAAGAACTAGCTAAACTGTGTCCTTCCTAATATAGGTTCAATTTCTTTTTTCTTCTCAGGGTTGGGTGATAAATCAAAAGACTTCTGGGCACTAATGTTATTTTTCCCACATAGAAGATTTGTTCTTGTCTGATCATTAACATGGGTAATAGTTAAGAGGACTTCCCTTTCGTCTGATCAAAGTAAAACTTTAGAGGGTCCACCTCTTGCTTTGATCTGAAATCTACTCAAGTGTCCACATACTTGGCTGCAAGGAGTCTAATAACAGTGACTATTTGCAAGGTCTGCTGGGTGAGTCAGCAAGTTGGAGATTTCAGGATTGTAGTTCTTTCCAAAGACTGCCTGGCTCAACACAGAGGAAGAACGGTGTTTCAGTTTGAGTACAAAGACAGGGAAAAAAGTCAATATTCTAGTTGAAAGGCAGTCAGTCAGAAAAGAATTCTCTCTTCCATAGGGGAGGGTCAGTCTTTTTGTTCTATTAAGGACTTCAACTGATTGGATGAGGCCCACCTTCTTCAAGGAGGTTGTTTTGCTTTCTGAGTCTATCCACTTAAATGTTAACCTTATACAAACACATACAAAACCTAACAGAAACATCCAGAATAATGTTTAACCAAACTGACACATGAAATTAACCATAACAGACATTTTATCTAACATTCATTTTGGATCATACATTTATTCACATATTCTATAAACTTGCATTGAATGCCTGCTAGGTGCATCAGATGGTCTGTGCCTGGGATGTGTGTGGCAATATTGTCAGTGACGTACCCACTCTCTCTGGGGGTCCTTTTGATTGTTTTATAAGCTCCCCCTGCTTTGGGGGGATTTTGCTTCTCTTAGTCTGTCCATGCAGACCAAGTGGAGGCAGGTCTGAGGGCTCCTGAAGAGACTTTGCAGTTCATATAAATAGAAGCCAGAAGTGCCTCGGAGCTTATCTCCTCCACTCCCTGCCTCATGGTCACAGCCTTTAATAAATGTCAGACGTGTGTGTGGATGTGGACTCCCACCCTCTTTCCTTAAGTTGTGAGACACTTTTAGGTGAGATGCATGCTTCAGAATTCTCTGGTGGCAACAAGCTGAAGCTCTGATAGAACCTTGATGTTTGCTTGATGTCTTCCTCACCCCAAGATACTCTCAACAATTCATCTTGTAAATACTTCCTTAGGAAACACTTGGAGATGGTGTTTCTTAAATAAAGAAGGTGTGGATGATTAACTTGATGGAAATTCTAAGCAAGGGATAAAGGCATCCTCTTCTCTGCTCCTAAGAAGATGAGTTTAGGAAGTTATTTCAGGCCATTAGTACAAATACTTTCATTACCTTGACAGCATCACCAACTCAATGGATGAGAATTTGAGCAAATTCTGGGAAATAGTGAAGGACAAAGCAGCCTGGCATGCTGCAGTCCATGGGGTCTCATAGAGTTGAACATGACTCAGCCACTGAACAGCAGCAACATAGTTATAGTTTATACTGTTATTAGGAATGTACAGCAAAGTGATTCAGATTGTTTTTCAGATTCTTTTACATTATAAATTATTATAAGATATTGAATATTGTTCCCTGTGCTATACAGTATGTCCTTCTTTTTTATTTATTTTACATAAAATAGTGTGTCTATAATGGCTTCCCTGGTGGCTCAGAGTTTAAGAATCTGCCTGCCAAGCAGCAGATGTGGAGTCAATCACTGAGTTAAGAAGATCCCTTGGAGAACGAAATGGCAACCTATTTCAGCATTCTTGCCTGGGAAATTCCATGAAAAGAGGTGCCTGGTAGGTTACTGCCCATGGGGTTGCAAACAGTTAGACACAATTAAGCTACTAAATCACCACCACCCAGTGTGTATATGTTAATTCCAAGAGAAATTCAAACTTAAAAATGTTAAATTATTGCTTTGAATTCATCAGCACACTGGATTCCTACACTAAACTTTGTTTCCTTTCTTATTTATCTGGGGCCAATTAAGGATGCAGGGAAGATATTTTTAATTTGGAATTTTCATTTTCTCCTGTAGAACTTAATGCGGTGGCAGTTGCTCAGGCTTTGGAACACTGAGTATATGCTGTGGTTCACAAGCTCATTATAATCCAGAAACCCTGCATTCTGACAGGCTGAATAGAAGTCTGATGCTCTTCAAATAGACCCAAGCACCACCAGGTAGAGATCAACTCTACTTTTCTCTTGATTGCTCCCTGGCACACTGGATTGTAGAGAGTGAATGCCTAGGCATAATCATATTTAAAATAGGTGACATTAGCAATTACAGTGCTTTAAATGTCATAGAGTTCTTTTCTCTTCCCTCCACCCTAATCTCCACGCTTCAGACACCTACTCTTGGAAGGTTCTTGTACTCATTACAATGTGGAAAATAGCTAAAGACCTAGAATATTGAGAGGTGCAAGGGACTTGAAAGTGTATCCAATTTTACACTTCATTAACAGTTTGTTGCAGGCGCTGGAGAATAATTCACTTGTGGAATTAGGTGTCTAACTTTAGTCTTTGGTAAATTATGGAAAATGCAGTTTTGTTTAATACAATGAGCTACCACAAGGCTCACAAATGTAGGGAAAATGAAGATTTGATTGTACCCTGTCTTGAATTATAAGTCATTGTTCTCACCCCAGAGTTTTAGGATACAGTTTATTCTTCCAAAGCTAATGTTCAAAGTTGGAGCATCTTACATAAAATAAGATAAAATTCATTGTGGTGTGAGTGGGAGGTAGTCAAGATGTTCATCATTGAAAAAATGTAAATTGAATGAAGTGATAGGATTTTCTAGGCAGATTGAGGTTAGAATATGGATCATATATGATAAACAATGAAGAGCTTAGATTATCATGTGGGAAGAGAAGACCATTGACAAGAGTGAAGAAGGGAAACACTTTGATCACACTATTATTTTAGGTTGTTCACATGCTCCAAGAGCTTACAAAGCCTACCAAATCTGAGATATACACAAAGTCCTATGAAATTTCAGAGGCAGAAGTTTAATTTCCAGTTGAGAAAAACCAAGAATAATTGTGGAGTACAAGACATCTGGTCTTAAAAATGAAGGACACTGGTAGAAGGAGCAATGTGAATGGTGATCACTCTGGCTGGACTGAGGGATGTTCAAGAGAAGTGAAAGAGATGAAGACTTGCAAGGTGGGCTGATGTCAGCACAAGATGCTCAGATAGCAAACAAAAACTTGGTACATGTTTCCTGAGTAATTTCCACTGACAGCAGTTATAATATTACAATGATAATAGGCACTGTTGGGTATATTTTACCAGCAGTTTTTATTAAATTTTACACTTCTTTCACTTTACTCTCTATAATAAACAAATAAACACCACACCTGATTTGAAAATAATGTATCACATAAGGTTGCAAGAATTATTCAAATATTTTTGTAAAAATTTTAGACACTATAAGATCATTCTCCAACATCTTGATCTCCTTTGAGTCCAATTCTGGAAAATGACAACTTTTTAATTACTGGCTGCAATTCCTTAAAAGTATGGGTGGTGCCATGTTTATCTCTCCATCACAGCTCCTAGAATATTTCTGTAATAAGTAAATAGATATTAACTCTGAACAAATAAGCATGTTAAAAAATGTGAGGCAGAGATGTTAAACATTAACTAAACTGGAAAAGGTCACTGTAAAATGTGGCTGGCTTTGCCTATCCATAACTGCTAAGTTTTTCAGGGCTCAGTGCTGTATTTAATGCTACACTCTAAGGGCTTCCCTGGTGACTTGGACTGTAAAGAATCCGTCTGCAGTGTGGGAGGCTAGGGTTTGATTTCTGGGTCAGGAAGATCCCCCGGAGATGGGAATGGCTACCCACTCATGTATTCTTGCCTAGAAAATTCCATGGACAGAGAAGCCTGGCAGGCATGACTGAGCACCTAACACTTTCTTCTAAGGATGTAGAAATTTCCCCAAATCATTTTTTGCACTGTGTATCCCAACAAATGAGAAAAGTTGTTTTTAGAGAAGCAAACTCATTATATTATATCCCCTGGTCAAAAAATAATAATAAAAACTAAGGAGTAAACTCATTCAGGCAGTAACAAGCATAATATTGTTTCTTAAATTTGAGGCCAGAATAACCTCCTGGGTATTATAAAAGCCAAGCACACATGTGCATGTGCACACACACACACACATACACACACACAGTTTTATGGATTTCATGTGTCTCATTTTGTCAGGAAAGAAACTCAGTGCATCAGGGAAAGCAAAGACTTTTTTTTCTTCTTCTTTTTTTTTTTTTTTTTACTAGCATTAAGCTAAAAGCATCTAGTTTAGCTCACATAGTCTTAACATAGATCTGCTTGAATAATTTAGCTTTGTAAAATACTGGGGTCTTTGTAGTCTTAAATTTAGTTTCCAATAATGAAAGGGTAATTTTTCAATGTGTATTTTCATCTATTTTTCTCTGCAGCAATTCTCAGAAGAGCATACCCATCATACTATATGTAGGTCTTCTTTAAAAGATGAATACCAGAATTTTAGGATAAACTCTATATAACTTCATTTTCTGTTCTAATTGCCAATTGGAATGTCCAAATCACTTGGTGATTTTATTGAATTTGTTTTTATTTTGACCTCTGGTCTGTGAACCTTGTAAATTACAGTGAGATTTTTTTTCAGATTAACAGATGAGCTTTCTTTCTTGAATAAACTGAAATAAATATTGCTAATTTGAGGGTAACTAGAAATTCAAGACCAAGTATTTGCTTTGAAAACAAGATACAAATATCATCATACTTTTAGTTTAGCTTTTAGCAAGCCTATAATATCTCATTGCACTGTTAGTGCATAAAACACACAAATAAAATAATAAAATATATCTTTAATTCATTCCACTATCAACTGTCTGAGTTATTTTCCCTCTATTTGTGAGACTTAACAAAGGGCTCTGTACTTACTAATTTTAATAATAGTCAATGTTACTTCCAAAGAGAACTTAACACAAAGATTTTAGGAGAAACAGAGATAAGCAGAAGTGAATTTTAATATTCATGTGAACTTCAATTACTGAATTTCCAATTAAAAATTCATTGTGTTAGTTAATTAAATACGTGTTTCTGAAAGAGACCTTAATGTGTTATTTGGGATCCATAAAAGTTCTAATAAGTAGAAAATTTAGGATATAACAGGTAAGGAAAATTAGACAATAACTTTTCAGTTTCCTCTTTTATTTTGAGCACATACATCCTAAGAATAATTTCTGATCTGAAGTTTCACATAAGATTATACTATATAATTGCTTGGTAATAATTTTCACTGGATAGATAGTGAATAGCATAGATCAGTGACTTATTATCAGCTGTAAGAAAGTGGTGGCTTGCTTTAGCTCCTGCACATTCCAGATTCCAAACTGTAAGATTCTTCTAAGACAATACATGGGAGGACATATGTAGTCTTGGATTTACTTAGCAAAAATGAAAAAAAAAAAGATACATATATATTTAAAAATCATTAGTGATAAATACACTAAGTCACTAAGTCAAAAAATATTTATAATATCAAGTATATAGTTAACAAAATAGGACAGCAGCTCTCATGGGACCTATATAATATAGATACGTAAATGATAAGAGTATATTAAGTGTATGTTAAAGGGCATTAACTACAATAGATTGAGTCAAAAAAAAATAGCATAATAACAAAACAGTAACAGAGGGAGGTGAGAGGATCAGGAGTGTCATGGAGTATGGAGGGAATTTTAAATAGGAAATAACTAAACTAACAATAATATTTGAACAAATATATGAATAGAGTGAGGGGAAAAGGAATGAAGCAATCTGGAAAAAGAATGTGCCACACAGAAACCAAAGGGGCCCTGAATTGAGCTGGAGCTAGCACCACCTTGGGAAGAGCTAGGAAGACAAGTTGCCTTGTACAAGGGAGCAAGGAGGCAAAGTGATAGGAACCAGGCATGGGCAGTTCTTCCAAGCGTGAGTTATCGGACGTTTCTTCAGAATGAAATAGAGAACCATGAACAGTTTTGTGTGGACAGATAGAACGTTGAGATTTTAACATTTTAAAATGTAATATTTTAAAAATTAATTAAGTGGTAAATTTAATGCAATTCTAATCAAAATCACAAAAGACTTTTTGGGAGACTGGAAATGGATGAACTGCTTCTAAGTATTATAGGACTGAAAGTTTTGAAGAGACAACCGGGTCTTGCAGTGGAAGAGGAAGCAGGGAGAATGCCCTACTATGTAATGACGGTGGTTCTAGATGTAAAAACAGAATGTTCCTTGCTGAGCCTTAAAGAAACAAGCCGCTGGGACAGAAAAACGAGCCCCAAAGAAAACAGTGAGGATACAAAAGAATCATTTACAATGAGGATAGCGTTGTAGTTTGAGAGAGAACAAGAACCTTTAGGAAGTAATCAGTTGAATCAACTTGTTCTCAGTATGAAAATAAAATCAATTCACAGAGGATTAGACACAGGTAAAGATAAAAGCTAACGATATAAAAGAGCATCACTTGTCCTTAAGGCAAGAGAAGATTTATTAAATAAGATCCCAAAAGTATAAATATAAAAAAGCTGATGAGTAAATTTAGTTCCACAAAATTAAGTACCACTTATCATTAAAAGACATCATAATGAAAGGGAATAGGTAAGACTCAAATTGGGAGATGACAAATATAAAGCAGAAAGAATTAGTATCCAACATGTGGAAATAGCACTTACATATAATTAAGAAACAATTAATATAGAAATCAAACATAGTTACGAATTTTACTGACAAGAAAATACAACAGTTGTATCAGTCTTTATGAAATAAAACATGAAATTGATTTAAGAGTAGACATAAAATATTGTTAAATGAAGTATAAATCTTATTCACTTCTTTTCACATTGGTAAAAGTGTGAATAACCACTTTAGAAGACCAATATATATTTCCATTCAAGTTCAAAGGTATGCATCTGATAACCCAGCTAATCAATCTGTAGGCATATGCCATAGGACAGGTTTTCTCAATAGTGGCGTTTTGCTGCTATTTTGGGCTGTAAAATTTTTTGTTGGTTATGTGGTTGTCCTGCATATTGCAGAGCATTTAGAAGCACCCCTGTCATTTATGTACTAGATGCCAGTAATACTCTCCAGATGGTAGCTATGGGATGTCTCCAAATAGTGCCAAAAGTCCCCTTGAGGATAAACTTTTCCCCAGTTGAAAACCACTCTTCTAGAAAAACTTCCAAATATTTACCAAGA
Source organism: Antilocapra americana (assembly GCA_007570785.1). NCBI lineage: Eukaryota > Metazoa > Chordata > Mammalia > Artiodactyla > Antilocapridae > Antilocapra > Antilocapra americana. Next base: position 2,927,043 of record ML661345.1, read on the forward strand.
TGTAAGAACAAAATTGTTCCTAGGAACACGATTGCTTATAATACCCAGAAGATAGAAACAAGCCAAGTGTTTATCATAAAATGAATAGATAAGTTATAACCTATTTATACAGTACAAACTATGCAAAAATACAAGTCAATGAAGTTTGGCCACACAATGCATAGCTACATTTCAGGAAAATAATACTAGTGTAAAAGAGCAAGTTACAGAATGAAAATTTAATGTGATTCAATATAAATTATAACAACACACACAACTAGAAAGCATGTTTGAAATTGAGCAAACATGCCAAGAAAAATCCCAAATAACTATGGATAAAATTAAAATAATAAAGATGCAGAATTCGAGAAGCTGGTTTCCTCTAATTTGTGGAAACGAGTAAGAACCTGAAAGAAATATGGAGGATTCAAATTGAAGACAGTGGTAAATGTCAGGCTGGACTGAGAAGGATACCGTTGCTAATTTCATCATTATTCCACATACCACTGTTTCCAAACTAGGGGAGATTTTGTTACCCAAGTGGATGTTTGGAAAAGTCTGGAAGTAGATGTGATATCACAACTAGACAGACAGGAATGCTCTTGGCATCTGATGGAGAGGCCAGGAACACTGTTGAGCATGCATGAGCCATGCCTATGCTTAGTCGTGTCAGACTCTTTGTGTCTCCATGGACTGTGGGGCCACCATGCTTCTCTATCCATAGAATTTTCCAGGCAAGAATACTGAAATGGGTTGCCTTTTTCTACTCCAGGGGATCTTCCCAACCCAAGATGGAACAAAATGTCAATGACATGCAGGCCGAGCAAATATGCTGTATTCTATTGAAACTATTCATCTTTAATAAAAATACATTTTGGAAATGAGTTTGAGCAAACTCTGGGTGATAGTGAAGAAAAGAGAAGCCTAATGTACTACAGTCCATGAGGTCACAGAGTTGGTCATGACTGAGAGACCGAACAACTGGTTCATTTAAAATATTATGAAAAATTAAAAAAAATCCTCAAGTGAGATTTTCTTGGTCATGTTATTTCAGTAACACAGCAAAAGGAAAAGTTCATATACTAATTATTGTTTAGCAGGAGTTTACTTCTTTAATTGCAGAAGGTACAAAATGAGAAAAAGTCCTGACAAGAATTCTGCAGAACTTATGGACAGGTCCCAGTAGATGCCACAACAGGCCACTGAATCATGGTGTTCTGCACTCTTTTAGAAACAACACTGATTTATAAAGAAGCAACTTTAGATTCTTTAACTGTCACTTTCTTTCTTTGTTACAACTTCCACATTCAGAAGTCTGGAAATTCAGAGAACAGAATTCTTTTTTAAACAACGAATTTTACAGGTGCAGCTTGGATGAATTTGATTCTATTTTGAAAATCTGCTGCCTAAATAAAAGTTATCATGTTGCAAGACAGGGCTACAATGAAATCGACTTCCAAATGAGTCTATAAAAAACATACAATTGATGATCTTCACTGTTGTTAGCTGCTATCAAGATATACTTTGACAGCAACTTTTGTTTCCCCACCTTTAAATATTTGAGCTCCTCAGAACTCAATTTGATCTCCTTTTTACTGCAGTCTCAAAAATTTACTTTCCCTCCAAAGCATCAGTTGTATGTCAGTTGACTAACAATTAAATTACTGACCTATCTTAAGCTCTTGAATTGAATATTCAAGTCTATTCAACAAGCTCACTTGAATTTTTCACAAAAGTTACAATTCATTAAGTTTTGAAAAAAACTTTTAAGTGAATCCTCAACCTTAAACTCGATACTAATGTCCCTGACAATACCAACTGGAAATCTGAGAAACACCTTGAAACTCTACTTTATTTGTATATTGAAACCAGATTCATTCAATTTTGGCTACAAAATTTCCCTCTAAAATGTTTCTACTTTTCCATTTGTCTCTGTCCTTTAAGGCTGTTGTAACTGAATAAGGTAAATTGGGTGGCTTACAAAACATCAGAAACTTATTTCTTATAGTTACAGAGGCTGGAAGTCAAAGATCAAGGCAATGGTAGATCCAGTGTCTTGTGACAGCCCCCTTCCTGGATCATAGAAAGCTGTTTTCTTGCTGTGTCCTCACATGGTGCAAGGCACAAGAACTTTCTCTGGTCTCTTTTATAAGAGCAGATATCCCATTCATGAAGATGCTACCCAAAGACCCCATCTTCAAATAACATCACATGAAGGGGGAGGGGTTGGGATGTAAATAAATGGATTTTGGCAAAAACACAAACATTCGATCCATAGCTCTATCTTTTCTGAGTCCAAACTATTGTGCCCTAGCTACTATGGTGGCTCTTCATTCTTCTTCTTGAACCAATTCTAGCATCTAATTTTTTGTTGCTAAACATAAAAAGCATGAATTATCTTTTCAAGTCTTATTTTATTCATGAGTGCTCTGATGTCGCTTAATTGCTTTATCATATTTCCATTGCTCTTAGAATAAAACACAACATCCTATTTTGATCATAAAGTCTCTGCATGATCTGACAACTGACCCCTGGTACACCTTGTTCATCACAAACATAAATTCATAACCACTTAGCTGCTTCTCTTTCCTCTGTTTGCATCTAAGATCCATGACAGTGGACATTATACTTCTCAGCATCTGACATAGTGTGTTATACCTTTAGGCAATCACTTATGAAATTAAAGAATGAATAAAATCAAATTGCAAACTCTGCATTTGAAAATGAAATTCAAAAAATATAGCTAAGTCAACCTGAAGAAACTGGAAAGCCAAATGGTAAAGCTCATGGTAAAATCTTTACCATCACTTATGGTAAAGATCTCTCTAACTTAGAATTTTAGGAAACTTTTGAATGGCAGGTACTTAACATATAATCTTATTCAGTCAGCAAGTATTTTCTGAGCCACATTATGTGTATGTGCTCTCATGAACGCTGGAAACAGGTTGTGCCACATGAAATGAGCTATATTACACCCGATGAAGATAGACTGTGATTGATAGAGTTAACTAAAAGTGTAATTCCCTAGATGCAGATTAGAATGGATCATGCCATTATGTTCTTTTTGCTGTGATTAGTACATTGTTCCTTTTATTGTTATAAAAGTGAAATGTGGCATTTAATATTCCATTTGTAGTGACCTATTAATGCATCCCTGGTGGCTCAGATAGTAAAGAATCTGCCTGCAATGAGGGAGACCCAGTTTTAATCCATAAGTCAGGAAGATCCCCTGGAGAAGCAAATGGAAACCCACACCAGGATTCTTGCCTGGAGAATTCCATGGACAGAGGAGCCTGGTGGTCTACAGTCCATGGGATTACAAAGAGTCAGACATGACTGAATGACTAACACTTTCACTTTCCATTAATGTTGATGATGTATATGTTGGCTAAATAAATACTTTTTTGCAGTTAAAAATGTAGATTTCATGCAATGAATCAAAAGTAAACTTTGATCAAAATATTTCTTTTTGAAATTGTAGTGATTTCAGGATTTTCAGAAACTGTGACCAGGTAGTATTTCAACTTTGGGGATGTTTCACCTAGTAAAGGCACCTAAATGCCTTGATGTGCCTCCAATTATCCTTGACATTGATGTGCAGGTGGTGGATTTCATTACCAGAAGCTCCTCAAGAGCCTCAGCAAAGACAAACCATCAATGGTCAGGCGTGTGTGTTTTCTAGGGGAAAAAAAGTGCAATGTGTCCTTAACACTAGTAGAGAACACGTGAGCCCTTGTTCAGTGTCTTGTATGAACCCCATGTGGCTGTTTCTCTCTACAGAGCCCTAAGTATGATACACCACGCTGTTGTGTTAGATTTCTTTGAGAGAGGAAAGTTAAACTTCCAGTAAATAGCAGAATAGAAAGGGGGATGTTTTATATTTGGAAAGAAACAAAAGCATTGAAACATCAGGTGGGGATGACAGAGTCTTCATTCCAGAAGCGCGGTTCACCGCAGCCCCACACCTCCGGCGCCCTGACTGCGGCGTCAGGCCTCCAGGGAGGGGCGGGGCCCGCGGTCTCCCGCGCTGCCAGCGCAGCAGCTCCCCGGGCTTCGCCTCAGAGCCACCAGGGGGCGGTCGAGGGGTTCTCAGACTTCACCGAGCGCCGGGCTGGGGTTTCAGATGCTTGCCAAATACCAGCTCCTCTGTAACGGGATGGCTCCCCTCACTGTCTTGTCAGGCACCTCTGTGCTGCAGGCTTAGGTAAAGAGGTAGCCCTCCACCAGGCGGGCTTCTGAAAAGGGCTTGCATACCAGTTGTCAGGTCACAGAATTTAAAAGGAGGGTGTCTTATGAGGGACAAGCAGACTACTTCTATTTACTATCCGGATTCAGGACTCAGAATGTCATTTCCACTTTACAAGACCTGTCCGTCAACCACTATGAAGAAAGCAAGTCAGCCACAGTACTGTCATCGTGGCACACACGTGATAATAATAATAGCAGTAGTTATAGTGTTGAATAACAACAGCTACATCTTATTGAAAGTTTATTACATAGGAGTCATTGCACTATATGGTCATGATAAATCAACTTATTTTGTTTTCTATAAAGTGCTGCTATTTTTCATACTTGATTATGCATAAAACTTGGAACACAATTATAGACAACTACCCAATCTGATCACATGGATCACAGTTTTGTCTAATTCATGAAAGTGAGCCATGCCATGTGGGGCCAACTAAGACAGATGGGTCATGGTGGAGAGGTCTAACAGAATGTGGTCCACTTGAGAAGGGAATGGAAAACCATTTCAGTGTTCTTGCCTTGAGAATTCCATGAACACTATGAAAAGGCAAATAATAATAATAATAAGACACTGAAAGATGAACTCCCCAGATCGGTAGGTGCCCAAAATGCTATTAGAGATCAGTGGAGAAATAACTCCAGAAAGAATAAAGGGATGGGGTCAAAGCAGAAACAACACCCAGTTGTAGATGGGGCTGGATATAGAAGCAAGGTTCGATACTGTAAAGAGCAATATTACATAGGAACCTAGAATCTTAGGTCCTTGAATCAAGGCAAATTGGAAAGGTCAAACAGGAGATGATAAGAGTGAATATCAACATTCAAGTGATCCGCGAACTAAGATGGATTGGAATGAGTGAATTTAACTCAGATGACCATTTTATCTACTATGGTGGGCAGGAATCCCTTAGAAGAAATGGAGTAGCCATCAAAGTAAACAAAAGAGTCCAAAATGCAGTACTTGGATGAAATCACAAAAATGACAGAATGATCTCTGTTTGTTTCCAAGGCAAATCATTCAATATCACGGCAATCTTAGTCGATGCCCCGACCAGTAACACTGAAGAAGCTGAAGTTGAACGGTTCTATGAAGACCTACAAGACCTTGTATAAATAACACACCAAAAAGATGTCCTTTTCATTATAGGGGCCTGGAATATAAAAGCAGGAAGTCAAGAAACACCTGGAGAAACAAGCAAATTTGGTCTTGGAGTACAGAATGAAGCAGGGCAATAAGCTAATAGAGTTTTGCTAAGAGAATGCACTGGTCATAGCAAACACCCCCTTCCAACAACACAAGAGAAGACTCTACACATGGACATCACCAGATGGTCGACACCAAAATCAGATTGATTATATTCTCTACAGCCAAAGATGGAGAAGCTCTATACAGTCAGCAAAAGCAAGACCAGGAGCTGACTGTGCCTCAGATCATGAACTCCTTATTGCCAAAATCAGACTGAAATTGAAGAAAGTGGGGAAAACCACTAGACCATTCAGGTGTGACCTAAATCAAATCCTTTATGACTATACAGTGGAAGTGAGAAATAGATTTATGGGACTAGATCTTATAGAGTGCCTGATGAACTATGGACGGAAGTTCGTGACATTGTACAAAGACAGGAATCAAGACCACCCACAAGAAAAAGAAATGCAAAAGAGCAAAATGGCTGTCTGAGGAGGCTTTATAAATAGCTGTGAAAAGAAGGGAAGCAAAAAGCAAAGGAGAAAAGGAAAGATGTTCCCATTTGAATGCAGAGTTCCAAAGAAAAGCAAGGAGAGATAAGAACACCTTCCTCAGCGATCAATGCAAAAAAATAGAGGAGAACAATAGAATGGGAAAGACTAGAGATCTTTTCAAGTAAATTAGAGATACCAAGGGAACATTTCATGCAAAGATGGGCTCAATAAAGGACAGAAATGGTAGGAACCTAACAGAAGCAGAAGGCGTTAAGAAGAGGTTACAAGAATACACAGAAGAACTGTACAAAAAAGATCTTCATGACCCAGATAACCACGATGGTATATTCACTCACCTATAGCCAGACACTCTGGAATGTGAAGTAAAATGTGCTTTAGGAAGCAGCACTATGGACAAAACTGGTGGAGGTGATAGAATTCCAGTTGAAGTATCTCAAATCCTGAAAGATGATGCTGTGAAAGTGCTGCACTCAATATGCCAGCAAATCTGGAAAACTCAGCAATGGCCACAGAACAGGAAATGGTCAGTTTTCATTTCAATCCCAAAGAAAGGCAATGCCAAAGAATGCTCAAACTACCATACAATTGCACTCAACTCACACGCTAGTAAGGTAATGCTTAAAATTCTCCAAGCTAGGCTTCAGCAATACGTGAACCATGAACTTCCAGAGTTTCAAGCTGGTTTTAGAAAAGGCAGAGGAACCAGAGATCAAATTGCCAACATCCACTGGACCATAGAAAAGGCAAAAGAGTTCCAGAAAAACATCTATTTCTGCTTTATTGACTATGCCAAAACTTTTGACTGTGTGGATCACAATAAACTATGGAAAACTCTGAAAGAGATGGGAATACCAGACCACCTGGCCTGTCTCTTTAGAAAACTGTATGAAAGTCAGAAAGCAACAGTTAAAACTGGACATGGAACAACAGACTGGTTCCAAATAGGAAAAGGAATATGTCAAGGCTGTATATTGTCACCCTGCTTATTTAATTTATATGCAGAGCACATCATGACAAATGGTGGGCTGGAGGAAGCACAAGTTGGAATCAAGATTTCCCAGAGAAATATCAATAACCTCAGATATGCAGATGACACCATCCTTATGGCAGAAAGTGAAGAAGAACTAAAGAGCCTCTTGATGAAAGTGAAAGAGGAGAGTGAAAAAGTTAGTTTAAAGCTCAACATTCAAAAAACTAAGATTATGGCATCTGGTCCCTTCACTTCATGGCAAATAGATGGGGAAACAGTTGAAACAGTATCATACTTTATTCCTCTGGTCTCCAAAATCACTGCAGATGGTGATTGCAGGAATGAAATTAAAAGATACTTATCCTTGGAAGGAAAGTTATGACTAACCTAGTCAGCATATTGAAAAGCAAACACATTACTTTGTCAACAAAGTTACATCTAGTCAAGTCCATGGTTTTTCCAGTGGTCATGTACGGATGTGAGAATTGGACTATAAAGAAAGCTGAGCACTGAAGAATTGCTGCTTTTGAACTGTGGTGTTGGAGAAGCCTCTTGAAATCCCCATGGACTGAAAGGAGATCCAACGAGTCCATCCTAAAGGAGATCAGTCCTGGGTGTTCATTGGAAAGACTGATGTTTGTATACTGTATTTTTGTTTTTCCTTCTGGCTTACTTCACTTTGTATAATAGGCTCCAGTTTCGTCCACTCAGTAGAACTGATTCAAATGTATTCTTTTTTATGGCTGAGTAATATTCCATTTTATATATGTACCACAGCTTTCTTATCCATTCATCTGTTGATGGACATTTAGGTTGCTTTCATGTCCTGGCTATTGTAAACAGTGCAATGATGAACATTGGGGTAAACATGTCTCTTTCAATTCTGGTTTCCTTGGTGTGTATGCCCAGCAGTGGGATTGCTGGGTCATATGGTAGTTCTATTTCCAGTTTTTTAAGGGATCTCCACACTGTTTTCCATAGTGGCTGTACTAGTTTGCACTCCCACCAACAGTGTAAGAGGGTTCCCTTTTCTCCACATTCTCTCCAGCATTTATTGCTTATAGACTAATGCATATATATGGGATTTAGAAAGATGGTAATGATTACCCTTTATGCGAGACAGCAAAAGAGATGCAGATGTATAGAACAGTCTTTTAGACTCTATGGGAGAGGGCAAGGGTGGGATGATATGGGAGAACGGCATTGAAACATGTAAATTATCATATTTGAAATGAATCGTCAGGTTTGATGCATGATACATGGTGCTCAGGGCTGGTGCACTGGGATGACCCAGAGGGATGGAATCGGGAGGGAGGTGGGAGGGCGGTCCTGGAAGGGGAACACATGTATACCCATGGCAGATTCATGTCAACGTATGGCAAAACCAATATGATAATGTAAAGGAAAAAATTAATTAGTTAATTTAAAAAATACTGATGTTGAAGCTGAAACTCCAATACTTTGGCCACCTGATGTGAAGAGCTGTCTCATCTGAAAAGATCCTGGTGCTGGGAAGGGTTGAAGGAAGGAGGACAAGAGGACAACAGAGGATGAGATGGCTGGATGTCATCACCAACTCAATGGACAGGGGTATTTGTTTACTCTGGGAGTTGGTGATGGACAGGGAAGCATGGTGTGCTATGGTTCATGAGTCGGATGCAGCTAAGTGACTGAACTGAACTGAACAGAAATTTTGAAAGTTAAGCCACTTTCACAAAATTTTACAGGGTATGAAGTTTTAGTTGATCTTGGAAGTTAAGTCTGAATGACATCTAACAACTTTACCCTGAGCATGGTGGTTTATTGCCCATACTCTCTTACTGTCTTTCTTGGGAGCTCCTCTCCCCATTTCTGGCCCCAGATTTTCCCGTGCATAGCCTCCATCCCCTAGACTCTCTGTGGCCCCTATACACTCAGCACATTTCCCAGAAGAACTGAGCTGTCATTATCTTTAGGCCAATTTCACATTGGCTGTTCACTGACGTTTATCCTTTTGTTTTCTAGAATGTCATGCACAGGCTTCTGTGTCTCAGTTATGAACAAACCCAGGAGCTGTCTCCCTAAATCCTTTGTGGTTAAAGAATTCATCAACTCTCTAAACATTCGTCAGATCTAGGAAGACTCTAAATACAAGTTATGAAAACTCTGTCATCCAGCCACCTCCAATCCTTGTAACCTCTGTGTGATGGATCCTCCCTGCCATCTGTGTAATCATTTTTGACACTTGGTGATGAATCTTTTCAAGATCTCTACAGCTCTTCCATTTCAACTATAGAATCAGACCCTATCCATTGTCCACTGACATTGGACTTTGTTCCTTATCTGAGCTTTTGCAGTTGGTAGCATTTTCTAGTTCTATGTTTATAATATGCTTATAATAATAGGAAAGCAGTTATTCAAGATGTGTGAAAATGATAGTTTTTCAGCCTTTTTTCATTTCATTTCATTTTCTTTGGAGCATATAAATCACATAGAAATGATATTTATTCATGTCAGGTAAGTTATCTAAATCATATGCAATATATTAGACTCAGCTGCTTCAGTCCACCCACATACTCATGCCCTTTCATGTTAATGCAAGATTATTCATTTTCCATTTGAACCAAGATATGAAATGAACAGGAGGGAAATAAAAGTGCTGCTTTATGTTGTTACTGTCATTTCAGTCAATATCAACATGTATTTTCTATTATTCATCTTATTATTAGTAATTTTAACTGTGCCATGTTAGAGATGCCTTTAAATAGCAATATTGGCAAAATATATATTCTTGATACTGATAAAAGCAATTTATATACATTATCTGATAGAATTTTTGAAACAGCCTCATGAGATATTTGTTCTTATTGGTGAACCACAATAAATAGTTAAATAAATTTCCCAGGCTCACACTACTAATAATTATTAGTGACAGCTCAACTATACCAGGGATCCAAAGCTAAAGTGTTAGTACTATTTAGATATTACAAGCGTGATATCAAGGTAATCTTAAAATTATCTTGATCTAGTCCAAAATAGAAGTTATACAAGTCACATTTTTTTTAAATTATTAAGCCATTTATTTGTATTTTTTAAATGTGTCTCCCTACTAGAATATGAGAACCAATAGGTCAAGAATCTTGCTCATCTTATCCACTCTTTCATCCTAAGTACTTAAATGTGCCTGACACATAGCAAGTGTGGAATGGGTATTTGTGGGCTGGATGGATGACAAGAGAATGGGAAATAGAACAGTTTTCATCCTGGCAGGTGTCTGAAGTGGAGGATTCATGACTGAGTGGATATCTTTCACTAGATCAAAGCAAGTATCTATGCATGTTTTTATGTCACTATGCAAACAATCTGATATTTTAAAAATCTATAAGATGTACCCCGCCACTTCACAAACACACATTTAGTCACTTTGTAAACATTGATTCATTTTCTTCTGACAGTCTGTAGAGGAGAAATTAACAGCAGGCCTGATATGTATTAATTTGAAAATAATTTTTTCAGGAGTCCTTTTCAATCCTTGAAATGTAAAAAAGATGAAAGAATCTTTGTAAGTTTGTCTGAAATATTTTCTTAGTTTTCAAATTCATTTCTTTATTCAATTTTACCAAGTTCTCTTAAAATACGTATTTGATTACAATACTGTCATTTTCCTCTAATATGATTATTTCAAAGTTCTTGCAGTCTAAATATTGATTCTCCTTTTCTGATTTATAATATAAATTTCAATTTTCTCTAGAATCATTTTTTATATTGCTGCTTTACTTATTCACCTTTTTCTTTCTTCAACTGTCTCTGGTAAGATATTTGATTAAGGAAAATGAATTTAAATATAATTTAAAATAAGATAAATAACTGAAACCTAGTTAGCTAAAGGATAAAAGCATTAAGAGAGTACAGAGATGAAATTAACTGTATAAACTAATATAAAAACAGCAAAAATTAAATGAGGATAGTGATAAAATAATTAAATTATCATAAAGTAAGTTTAGCAACAATGTATTATAACCTATTTTAAGGGCTAAAAATAAAAATGGAACATGATTCCTTTTTATAAAAATAACCACCACTAGCTTTTTGGAGCATATGATTATCACTTTATCTCTCTACACATTTATATGTACAATTTTGAACCTGTGGTGAAATTTGGTTCTTAAATAGTCATTTTGCATTACGACATGAAGGTTGATCCTATAAATTAAAAATAAAAGTTTTTAGAACTTAATTTTAATGATGTTTAGCATGCTACTGTGTGAATGCATCTTTGTTTTTTTCCAAGCTTCTGTTGTTGCATATTTATGTAATTTATAAATTGTATTAATATAAATGATGATACATATCCTGGATACAATTATGATGTGAATTTTTCCTCAGGATAAATTTTGGTAAGTGAAATTGATGACTCAGTAAGTGTGAATATGCTTTAGGCTCTTGATTTATGTGGCCAAACTTTTCAGTGGAAGTTATGACAATTCACAATTTCACAAACTCATAAAAGACAAGATCACATTATTCCAAATTCTTTTGGGTGTTTCTATCTGTAATGGCCTCCAGTACTTAGGTCTCATCAGAAATAAGCTGCCCTACTCAGCCAGATTCCTATGTGGGACAATGTCATGTGTGTTGGCTGGGGCCTCTCAAAACACTGAACTTTACTTGCTGATCAGCACAGGAGGAAATGTACCTAAATATTGTTATACCATTGTTCATTCAGTTCTGCCCACCTTCTAAATAGTGAGTGTTTGTAAGGAATTAAGAGCTTTCTGTACTTATTTCATTTCAGATAAAAGCCTTGGATATGCACTGTTGGTTTGGTCCTTGATTTAACAAGGGACCCTAGGGACTTAGCTGCAGCAAGAAGAGAGTCTGAATGGTGTTTCTTTCTTTTTTTTTTCTTCTAGTTCTTAAAAATGTTTTTATTTATTTATTAATCATTTTGTTTTTTTCAGGAGGGAGATGGGAGGGGGGGTTCTGGAAGGGGAACACATGTATACCCATGGCGGATTCATGTCAATGTATGGCAAAACCAACACAATAATGTAAAGAAAATAAATAAATAAATTGAACAGTGTTTCTTTGTGGGTCAGTTCACACATTTGCCTTCATCTCCAGACTAGTGGATCTCAGATTGGAGCGTGCATCAGAATCATCTGCAGAGCATGTTAAGATACACAGATTTCCAGGACATGGAAGCAATATAAATGTCCATCAACAGAGGAATGGATAAATAAGATGTGGCATATATATAAAATAGACTGTTGCTCTGCTTAGTCACTCAGTCATGTCCAGCTCTTTGTGACCCCATGGACTATTGCCTGTGAGGCTTCTCTGTCCATGGGGATTCTCCAGACAAGAATAAAGGAGCAAGTCACCATGCCCTACTCCCAGGGATCTTACCAATCCAGGGATCAAACCCAGGTCTCCTGCATTCAGGCAGATTCGTTATTGTCTGAGACACCAAGGAATCCCAAAATAGATTATTACTTAGTTATAAAAAAGAATGAAATGATGCCATTTGCAGCAATATGGATGAACCTAGAGACTGTCATACTGAGTGAAGACAAGCAGAGAAAGACAAATATCATATGATATTGCTTATATGTGGACTCAAAAAGAAATGGTACATATAGACTTAGTTACAAAACAAAAGTGGAGTCACAGATGTAGAAAATAAACTTATAGTTATTGGAGGATGGGAGAAGGATAAACTGTGAGATTGGGATTGACATATACATACTACTACATATAAAATAGATAACTAATAAGAACATGCTGTATAGCACAGGAACCTACTCAATACTCTGTAATGGTCTATATGTAAAAAGAATCTTTTAAAGAAGAGTTTATGTATATATGATTCACTTTGCTGTACATCTGAAACTAACACAACATTGTAAATCAACTGTATTCCAATAAAATTTAAAAATATTTTTAATAAAAAAATAAAACTAAAAAATACTGATTGCTGGACCCACTTCCAGAATTCCTGATTTAATAAATATTGATGGGCTTTAGAATATATATTTATTACAAGTTCCTATGTGATACTGACACAGCTGTTGTGGAACAACATACCGTTCTATTCCTTACTTCTCCCATGTCATATTAAAGTTCTTCCAGAGGGTCCATTGACTTCTGAGATTTTACTTCTGCCTCCGTCAAATCATAGCAAAGAGGGACCTCATTCTGGTGCAGCTGAAAACTTTACTCCTCTCTCTTCATTTCCCTAAATGACAGTAAATTTAATGTGGATCTGAAACTGAGCAATAGACAAATGTGTTCAAAACAATTTTTCACCTGTAAATGCATTTCTCTTCTATTTAACTTTTGCTTTTACTCCACAGTTTCTGCTTTCTCATTAGTCCCATCCTAAGAACAGTATATAGAAAATCTAGCATCCAACTAAAAATATGTTTGTTGGCAAAGAATTTAATGTTTTAGGGAAAAAAATCTTACCTTAGAAGAAATATATTTCTATTCTTATAAGATGAAGGCAAAGACACATATAAATCAGAAAAAAAGTGAAATTAATGTTTCACAATCAGTTGCACCATACATCCCACATTTTGTGATAATTCTCTGAAATTTTCTTTTACTTCAATGATACAGTTGGCTTCTTCTCATCCTATAATTTTAATAGTTCTTCCCAAGTTCACTATCAGAGAAATGGTAGATGTATGTCTTCATTATGTTTTTATACGTGGATGGACCTCAAGGGCACTATGCTAAGTGAATAAGTTAAACAGAGAAGACAAATTCTGCACGTCATCTCTTACATGTGTAATCTAAAAAAGTTGAACTTGTAGAAATAAAGAGCAGATTGGGGCTTGGTGAATGGGGAAAATGGGTGATAGTGGTCAAAGGGTACAAACTTACAGTTGTAAGATGAATAAGTTCTTATCCTGGAGACCTATATACAACATGGTGACTATAGTTAATTACTGCTCCATTGTATGCCTTAAAGTCACTGGAAGAGTAAATCTTAAATGTTTTTACACTCCGGCCCCCCCACTCCACACAAACAAAAGGTAACTATGTGAGATGATGGCTGTGTTAGCTAGTCTTACAGTGGCAATCATTTCATAATATATGTGTATCAAATCATTACATCATATACCTTAGACTTACATAATACTATATGTCAAATATATTTCAATAAAGTTAGACAAAAAATAAAGTAAAAAAGAAAAGGAAGAAAATGAAAAAAGGACATGAGTCACAGTTAATAAATTTATTCTGTTTTAGAAAAGAATGAACTTAATTACAGTCCCCAAAACACTTCAGCAGTAGACTCTTGTTAGCCACGGATTTTGCCATTTTCCTTTCAGAGTCTTCACTTTCATGATTGTTTGATACATACAAGGAGTCATCATTAATCAAATCTGTGTTACTATCCCAGGTTAGAAATGTCTTTAAATGTAGTGATATTTCATTTGTGCAGCAGTTTGAGTGAGAAACAGTCAACCCTCAAATCTGGCAGGTGGCACAGTGTGTGGAGAGAGAAAATGGATTTGAGATGCAAGGTTTTCTAGATCTGATCTAGAAACACAGAAACAAGGACAGGGGAACAGGCATTAGAAGTTAAACAAAATACCAGTGCCGACTTGATTAGGGCAGTGAGGAGAAGGAGTTGGCTCTGCAAATCGTGTAAGGACTTCATTGGCAGTAATGATGGATACAGGCATCAGTTCAGTTCAGTTCAGTCACTCAGTCATGTCCAACTCTTTGCAACCCCATGAACTGTAGCACACAAGGCCTCCCTGTCCATCACCAACTCCTGGAGTCTACCCAAACCCATGTCCATCGAGTCGGTGATGCCATCCAGCCATCTCATCTTCTGTTGTCCCCTTCTCCTCCTGCCCTCAATCCTTCCCAGAATCAGGGTATTTTCCAATGAGTCAACTCTTCACATGAGGTGGCCAAAGTGTTGGAGGCATAGCAAAATATATTGATAAAAGTGTTAAGCTGGAAGTAGGGAATAAAGCATTCAGAGAAGCTAGAAATAAAGATTTAAGTATATAGAATCTTACGAATTGCTGACAAAAAACAGATTCATTTGTTTGTGTATAAGGAAGGAAGATATAGAATTAGCAATGCCAAAGCAGTGGCTAAATTTAAGAAGGAAGAGAATCTGATATGCCTTCAAGGATGATGAAGAAGGTGAGGTTTGAAAGGAGAGTGGAGACACAGGATAATGCTAGGTGGGTTGTGGAAGTGAGAAGTGAGATTTTAAAGAGGGTATGAATAAGGCAATAGACACTCTTATTATTGAAGTTAGGAAAAGAATGAAAAGTGAAAAAAAATAGAATATTATATAGTTTGCCTATTTGCAGGGGATTCGTGATAGAAATAAATTACATGCATAAGAAAGCAGGGCTAGTATGCTAAAAGTTACCCCTGAGCTGGATGATAGGTTCCTGATATATGATGGGCGGAATTAGCTGGTAGGATAACTAATGGAGTGAATGTCTTGGGTAAAGGATGAGTGGTGTTTCTTTCTCTCTCTTTTTATTTTTTGAATAGAGAAAACTGAGCATGTCTAAAGAAGTCAGTAAATGAGAAAAGGACTAGTACAAAATGTGGTCTAAGATGAGATAATTGATTGACGTCAAAGAGGCAAGAGTCATTGGATTAAGAAAGCCTTACCTTGTGTCACCAGTCCCCAGTACCCATGACAAAGAAACAGTTGGAAGAGGGATAGAGATTTTGAAATGGTAATTTGATGGGATTACATGTAGAAGAGCTATAGTTTTCTTGTCATGGATTAAGCATAATCTGTACAACTGAGCAGGAAGGTCAGGACCTGGTGATGGAGGGGAAACTATTCTAGTTGCTGAGGAACAAGATCAGGTGAAGGTGGCCACTTCTTGCAGTGGAAAAGCAGACATTAAAACCAAATTAAATGATTTGTTTAAAAATAATGATCTGTGCATCAATGAGACAATATTCTTATATTAGTAGCCCTTTAAAAGCATTTAGTTTAAAATGTTTTATAAAATCATCTTTTTAAAAAATTAAGACAACATACATCCATGTATATTAAATAAAAATATTCTTAATTTCTTCTTTTAGTTAATTTGTATAGTGGTATATTTGCCTTACAATGTGTGTTAGTTTATGTTGTACAGCAAAGTGAACCAGCTGTACATATACATAGAATCTCTCTTTTATTTGGATTTTCTTCCTATTTAGGTCACCACAGAGCACTGACTATAAAGTTCCCTGTGCTATAGAGTAGATTTTCATTGTTTATTTATTTTATGCATAGTATCAATAGTGTATATGTCAATCATAATCTCCCAATTTTCTCACCCCTGAATATTCTAAAAATTCACTTATGTTGGCTTTTCTGAATACTAAAAATAATAGAATATTTTTCTTCACATATAATTACTTAAGTTCATTAATTACTTAGCTAGATATAGATGGATACATAAATGTATAGATGTAGGCATAGATTAAAACACTGTCGCAGATACTTTAAACATTCTGTAAACTGTCATCTTGATTTCATGGCTATAATTGAATAACATTTCTTTAATTACATTGAAAGTTTCATGATACAACTAAATTCCATATATATGTGTTAATATACTGTATTGTTGTTTTTGCTTCTGGCTTACTTCACTCTGGATAATGGGCTCCAGTTTCGTCCATCTGAGTAGAATTGATTCAAATGAATTTTTTTTTTAATGCTGAGTAATAATCCATTGTGTATATGTACCACAGCTTTCTTATCCATTCGTCAGTTGATGGGCATCTAGGTTGCTTCCATGTCCTGGCTATTGTAAACAATGCAGCGATGAACATTGGGGTACGAGAACCCAATATGCGAGACAGCAAAAGGAGCGCAGATGTATAGAATAGACTCGTGGACTCTGTGGATGAGGGAAAGTGTGGGATGATATGGGAGAATGGCATTGAAACATGTTAATTATCATATGTCTAATCAATCACCAGCCCAGGATTGATTCTCGGGGCTGGTGCATTGAGTTTTCCTGGGGGGGAGGGAGGAAGGAGGGGGGAGGGAAGGGTTTCTGGAAGGGGAGCATATGTAAACCCATGGTGATATCATGACATTGTATGGCAAAAACAATAAAAGGGAGAAAAAAAAAGAAAAGTAATAAAAACATTAAATTATTACATTTAGGAAAATGATATAAAGCTGTAATTTTAATAAAATGTGTATTACCGATAGTTAATAAAAAAAAAAATAAAAGACCTATTAGTTCACTCCTGCAGCCTATAAATCTGCCACGACCCAAAAAAAAAAAAAAAAAGAAAGTTTCATGATACAACTAATAGTTCAATTGAGTTTCCTTTAAAATTTAATATTTTGGAATGAGAAAATACAAATTCTATAAGTTTATAACAAATTCAATTTTTGAAGGTTGCTTTGGATATAATATTTTATTTTAATTGTAATTTGTATGTACTTCAGCCAAAAATGTCATTTCCATGTGTTTCTTTGTTGGTAATTGAATTACATTTCTGACAAATGCTTTTTACAAGGTGAACTTCATGAAAAATGTGCTTCCATTATTATTTTAAATATTTATTCAAATTAAGATGCTGTCAGATGGCAGGTTTTATCATTTGAACAATTTAACTAGTTAAATATTGGTATACCCTCAGAAAAATATTCCCACAATTCAAGATATGTGAAAGCATAATTCTATAATTTCAATATTTAAATTTGTGAACTATTAATGTTTTACAGTTTCTTCTTTGCATCTATTCAGATAACTCTCATTATTTTACTGTTTGCAAGTTGTGCTTTTAAAATTGAAATATTCAAAAGCTTTGAAAATTAATATTTTACCACTCTATTTTCTGAGCATTTTTATTAAAGAGTCAATCAACTCATACCCAGCAGACTAATTGTGAATTTAAGAAAGTAGGGAAAACCACTAGACCATTCAGGTATGACCTAAATCAAATCCCTTAGGATTACCCTGTGGAAGTGACAAATAGGTTCAGGGGATTAGATCTGATAGAGTGCCTGAAGAACTATGGAGGGAGATTTGTAACACTGTATAGGAGGCAGTGATCAAGACCATCTCCAAGAAAAAGATAGGCAAAATGGTTGTCTGAGGAGGCCTTTCAAGGAGCTGTGAAAAGAAGTGAAATGAAAGGCAAAGGAAAAAAGGAGAGATATGCCCATGTGAATGCAGAGTTCCAAAGAATAGCAAGGAGAAAAAGAAAACCTTCCTCAGTGATCAGTGTAAAGAAATAAAGGAAAACCATAGAAAGAGAAAGACTAGAGATCTCTACAAGAAAATTAGAGATACCAAGGGAACATTTCATGCAAAGATAGGCTCAATAAAGGACGGAAATGGGAGGGACTTAACAGAAGCAGAAAATATCAAGAAGAGGTGGCAAGAATACACAGAATGTATAAAAAAGATCTTCACGACCCAGATAATCACGATGGTATGATAACTCACCTAAAGCCAGACATCTTGGAATATGAAGTCAAGTGGGCCTTAGGAAGGATCACTTCGAACAAAGCTAGTGGAGATGATGGAATTCCACTTGAGTTATTTCAATTCCTAAAAGATGATGCTGGAAAAGTCCTGCACTCAATATGACAGCAAGTTTGGAAAACTCAGGAGTGGCCAAAGGACTGGAAAAGGTCAGTTTTCATTTGAATCCCAAAGAGAATACTCGAACTACCACACAGTTGCCACTCATCTCACGTGCTAGCAAATTAATGCTCAAAATTCTCCAAGCCAGGCTTAAACAGTACATGAACGGTAAAATTCCAGATGTTCTAGCTAGTTTTAGCAAAGGCAGAGGAACCAGAGATCAAATTGCCAACATCCACTGGATCATCGAAAAAGTAAGAGAGTTCCAGAAAAATATTCACTTCTGTTAAACAGCCTATGTCAAATCCTTTGACTGTGTGGATAGCAATTAACTGCAGAAAATTCTTAAAGAGATACGAGACCACTGTCCTGCCTTCTGATAAATCTGTGTGCAAGCCAAGAAGCAACAGTTAGAACCAGAAATGAAACAATAGACTGGTTCCAAATAGGGAAAGGAGTATGTCAAGGCTGTATATTGTCACCCTGCTTATTTAACTTACATGCAGAGTACATTATGAGAAATGCTAGACTGGATGAAGCACAAGCTATGATCAAGATTGCAGGGAGAAAAGTCAATAACCTCAGATATGCAAATGATATCACTTTTATGATCTAAAGTGAAGAACTAAAGAGCCTCTTGATGAAAGTGAAAGAGGAGAGTGAAAAAGTTGGCTGAAAAATCAACATTCAGAAAACCAAGATCATGACATCTAGGTCCTATCACTTCAATAGATGGAGAATGAATGGAAACAATGAGAGACTTTATTTTCTTGGGCTCCAAAATCACTGCAGAAGGTGATTGCATCCATGAAATTAAAAGACTTTTGCTCCTTGGAAGAAAAGGTATGACCAAACTAGACAGCATATTAAAAAGCAGAGACATTACTTTGCCAACAAAGGTTCATCTAATTAAAGCTATGGTTTTTCCAATAGTCATGGGTGGACATGAGAGTTGGACTATAAAGAAAGCTAAGTGCCAAGGAATTGATGCTTTTGAACTGTGGTGTTGGAGATGTCCCTTGGACAGCAAGGAAACCCGATCAGCCCATCCTAAAGGAAATCAGTCCTGACTATTCATTGGAAGGACTGATGCTGAAGTGAAGAGCCAATAGTTTGGCCACCTGATGCGAAGAACTGACTCACTAGAAAAGACCCTGATGCTGGGAATGACTGAAGGCAGGAGGAGAAGGAGATAACAGAGGATGAAATAGTTGAATGGCATCACCGCCTCAATTGATATGAGTTTGAGTAAACTCCAGGAGTTGGGGTTGTACAAGAAAGCCTGGAATGCTGAGTTCATGGGGTTGCAAAGAGTTGGACATGACTAAGCAACTTATGTGACCTGATCTAAGCTGAATTGTGATATCCGTTTTCATGTATCACTGCTTTGTCATGGAGAAGGAACTTGAGTAACTCAGTGAAGCTATAAGCCATGCTATGTTTGGCCAACCAAGACAGACAGGCTATAGTGGATAGTTCTGATAAAACATGATCCCCTGGAAGAGAGAATGGCAAACAACTCCAATATTCTTTCCATAAGAACCTCATAAAAACACAAAAAGATATGACACAGAAAGATTAACCTCCAAGGTTGAAAGGTGTCCACTGTACTACTGGGGAAAGTGGAGGGCAATTACTAATAGCTCCAGAAGGAATGAAGTGGCTGGACAAAAGCAGGAAGGATTCTCAGCTGCAGAGGTGTCTGGTGGTGAACTGGAAGTTCAATGCTGTAAAAAACAATACTGCAAAGAAACCTGGAATGTTTGGTCCATGGATCAAAGTAAATTGGACATGGTCAAACAGAATATGGCAAGAGTAAACATTGATATCATAGGAATCAGTGAACTAAAATGGATGGAAATGGACAAATTTAATTCAAACGACCATTATATCTACTATTGTGGGCAAGATTCCATTAGAAGAAATGGAGTAGCTCTCACGATCAACAAAAAAGTTTGAAATACTTGAGTGCAATCTCAAAACTAACAGAATGAACTTGGTTTGTTTCCAAGGCAAACCATCCAGCATCACAGTAATCCAAATCTATGCCCCAACCACTGATGCTGAAGAAGCTGAAGTTGACCAGTTCTATGACTACCTATGTGACTTTTCAGAGCTAACATCAAGAAATAGCTTTCTTTTCATCACAGAGGATGGGAGTGCAAAAGTCGGAAGTCAAGAGATACCCGGAGTAACATGTAAGTTTGGCCTTGGAGTACAAAATGAAGCAGGACAAAAGTTGAGAGTTTTGCCAAGAGAACACACTGGTCATAGCAAACATCCTCTTCCAACAACATGAGTCAACTCTATACGTGGATATCACCAAATGGTGAATACAGAAATAAGACTGATTACATTGTGTGTAGCCAAAGATGGACAAGTTGTATACAGCCAGCAAAAGCAAAACCTGGATCAGACTGTGGCTCACATCATTAGCTCCTTATGTAAAAATTCAGGCTTAAGTTAAATAAAGTGGGGAAAACCACTAGGTCATTCAGGTATGATCTAAATCAAATCCTTTATGATTATACAGTGTAGGTGAACAATAGATTCAGGGATTAGATCTGGTAAACAGAGTTTCTGAAGAACTGTGGACAGAAGTTCATAAATCTGAGCAGGAGTCAGTGATCAAGATCACTCCAAAGAAAAGGAAATTCAGGAAAGCAAAATAGTTGTCTGAGTAGGCTTTACAAAGCTGTGGAAAGACGAGAAGCAAAAAGCAAGGGAGAAAGGGAAATATATACCTAACTGAAAGCTGAGTTCCAGAGAAGAGCAAGGAGAGTGAACAATGCAAAGGAATAGAAGAAAACAATAGAATGGAAAAGACTGGAGATCTTTTTAAGAAAATTGGAGAACCAAGGGAATATTTCATGCAAAGATGGGTATGAAAAAGGACAGAAATTGTATGGATGTAACAGAGACAGAAGAGATTAAGAAGTGGTGGCAAGAATACACAGAAGATCTATACAAAAGAGATCTTAATGACCAGGATAACTTGAGCTCCAAAATCACTACAGTTGGTGACTGCATCCATGAAATTAAAAGAAGCTTGCTCCTTGGAAGAAAACCTTTGACCAACATAGATAGCATATTAAAATGCAGAGACATTACTTTGCTGTCAAAGGTCCATCTAGTCAAGGCTATGGTTTATCCAGTAGTCATATATGGATGCGAGAGTTGGGCCATAAAGAAAGCTGAGTGCTGAAGAATTGATGCTTTTGAACTGTGGTGTTGGAGAAGACTTGAGAATCCCTTGGACTTCAAGGCGATTCAACCAATCAATCCTAAGGAAATCAATCCTGACTATTCATTGGAAGGACTGATGCTAAAGCTGAAACTCCAATACTCTGGCCACCTGATGTGAAGAACTGACTCATTGTAAAAGACCCTGATGCTTGGAAAGATTGAGGGCAGGAGAAGGGGACAACAGAGTATGAGGTGGTTGGATGGCATCACTGACTTGATGGATATGAGTTTGAGCATGCTCCAGGAGTTGGTGATGCAAAAGGAAGCCTTGCATGCTTCAGTCCATGAGGTCACAAAGAGTTGGACATGACTGAGTGACTGAACTGAAATGAACCATGATGGTATGGCCACTCACCTAGACTCAGACACCTGGAATGTGACGTCAAGTGGGACTTAGGAAGCACTACTATGAAAAAAGCTAGTGGAGGTGATGGAATTCCAGCTGAGCTATTTAAATCCTAAGAGATGATGCTGTAAAGTGCTGTACTCAATATGCCAGCAAATTTGAAAAACTCAGCAATGTGCCACAGGCCTGGAAAAGGTTAGTTTTCATCCCAATTCCAAAGAAAGGCAGTGCCAATGAATGTCAAATTTCTGGACAATTGTGCTCACTTCTCATGCTAGTAGGATTATGCTCAAATCCTTAATTCTAGGCTTCAGAAGTACTTGAATTAAGAATTTCCAAATGCACAAGTTTGATTTATAAAGGGCAGAGAAACCAGAGATCAAACTACCAACATTCGTTGGTTCATAAAGAAAATGAATTCCAAAAAAACACATTTACTTCTGTGTCATTGGCTAAGTGAAAGTCTTTGATTCTGTGGATCAAACTGTGGAAAATGCTTTAAAAGATGGGACTACCAAACTACCTCATCTGCCTCCTGAGAAAACACATGCAGGTCAAGAAAGAATAGTTATAACCTTACATGCAAGAGCTGACTGCTTTAAAATTGGAAAAAAGTATGTCAAGGCTATATATTGTCACCCTGTATATTTAGCTTATATGCAGAATACATCATGTGGAATCCAGGGCTGGATGAATTACAAGCTGAAATCAAGACTGCTTCGAGAAATATCAACTTCAGATATGCAGGTGATACCAATAATCGCAGAAATCAAAAAAGAATTAAAGAGTCTCTTGATGAAGGTAAAAGAAGAGAGTTAAAAAAGCTGGCTTGAACTCAACATTCAAGAAATGAAGTTAATGGCACTTAGTCCCATAACTTCATGGCAAATAGAAGGGGAAAAAGTGGAAACAGTGGCAAATGTTTCTCTTCTTGGGCTCAAAATCACTGCAGATGGTGACTGGAGCCCTAAAATTAGAAGATGCTTGCTTCTTGGAAGGAAAGCTATGACAAACCTAGAGAACATATTTAAAAGTAAAGACATCACTTTGCTGACAAAGGTTCATATAGTCAGAGCTGTTTTTTTTTTTTTCCAGTAGCCATGTATAGATGTGAGAGTTGGACCATAAAGAAGGCTGAGTGCCAAATAATTGATGTTTTTGAATTGTGGTCCTGGAGAAGACTCATGGGAGTCTCTTGGACAGCAAGGAGATCAAACCAGTCAATCCTAAAGGAAATCAGTCCTGAATATTCATTGGAAGGACAGATGCTGAAGTTCAAGCTCCAATACTTTGGCCACGTGAATCAAAGAACAGACTCATTGGAAAAGACCCAGATGTTGGGAAAGACTGAAGGCAGGAGGATAAGGCGATTACAGAAGATGAGATGGTTGGATGGCATCACCGACTCAATGGATATGAGTTTGAGCAAGCTCTAAGAATTGGTGATGGACAGGGAAGCCTGGTGTGCTGCAATCCAAGGGGTCACAACGAGTGGGACAGGACTGAGCAACTGAACTCAACTGAACTGAGGAGCCCTGGGTGAAATCACAAATGCATGCAGGAATTGTTCTCTGAGACAGAGGATTTGAAATCCTGAATAAGACAAGAAAAATGATTTTTTTTTTAAGCCTGAAGTCTGACTCAGATTTTCACATACCATTCAACTACTCATCAGATTCTTATCCCATGTATGTATTTTCCATAACCCTCACAAAGACTTATACATGGTAAAATTAAAATTAGATCCTTTTCACTGATGGTATATTTTGTTTATTAAATATTTCTCAGTAGTTCTGTGCTCCATGCTCTTTCAGTTTCCCCTTACCATGAGGGCTATAATATAGCATTCTAATTACACTGAGACTCATAAATCAGAGAGTATTGTTGGAGATGGTAGATATCACTTTCCTTCTGCTCCATAATGCAAGTATGGATGTTCGATATGCACTGTGCTTATATTCTAGATGTGTACAGAGAGTTTTGCCTGGCATCACAAGGCAGCAGACATTTCCATTTCTATCCACTTTAGTCAGTCATGCATTGTAATTTTGAAGGTGTTGTATGTCACAAATATTTATTCCAACTATACTTGGGCAGTGCCATCACAAACCAAATAGTTGTTCATCATCTTCTACAGGTAGTCTGGTTTAGCATGGCTTGTCCACAGGGACAGAAATCAGCTGCAAAAGCAGAAAAATTTCTGTATTTGCTACCTCACTTTCTTTTGCATTGGGGAAAAAAAAGAAATAATTTTATGAGTTATTCATGTTAGCAGTTAAAATAGGCTGTAATTTTCAATGAAAGTTTAGTACAGTTTTAAAGAACAGATAATTCAACTTATTTTCTGAATCCTGTAATCCATGTATTCTTGAATCTTATCTTTTGTGCATTCAAAAAATCTACATACTTGAGCCTGGGCAAAGTGGTAAAAAAGACTTACCTCTTCTTTATTTATTGTTATGGATCAGGTGTCTTTAACTACTGATAAGTCAGGTTTGCTTCCCCTTTATGCTTTCCTGTCCAGACTCATATATAATTACTTGTTTCTCTTCTTGATATATTCTTGTTCAAGCATCACATCTGTGTTGGTACATTTGAAATGACTGGCAGCTGAAAACTTTGACAGTTCTTTTGGGGATAGTAATGTCTCTAGCATTCAAAGAAGTGATCTCTTTTTATAGATTTAAAGAGGAGGGGGAGAAGGAGATGGATAGAGAGAAATAGAGAGAGAATGAGAGATGAATAAACAGGAGGATAAATTGTTACATAAGCTAACAGAAATTAAATCTTTATCATGTTTGAAGTAACAGAATGTTGAATGTCAAAAAAGTGTGCTATAGAAACAATGGGACCCAAACGAATAATGTTTTGTATTAGATGAAACACATTTAAAAAAAAAGAGTTGAATGTTTCCAAAGGAGTTGAGAGTTGATTTTCTTCTTCATGTATGAAGTATATTCATATATTAAACACTTCAAGTGAGAAGATTAGTGCCCATGAAAGTAACAATAAGTAAAACTCATGAGCAAATATAAACAGTACTTTTTTATTTGTTTTTTTTTTTTAATTTCTGCGGCTGCTGGTCACTGCTCATATTTCACTCAACAAATAACGTAATGAGAAATTTATGGATTATCATTTGCAAGAATTTACAGGGATAAACCCTATTAGTAACCACTGCCTATTAAAATACTTCCTAATGGCTGTTATTAGCATGCTTTGTATTAACGGTTCTCAAACATTTTTACCACATAGATCAGTAAGTTTATGGAGAAGAGTGTTGATAATGACAGAGAGTTGACCATTTCTTATTGTATAAAATAGTAGTATTAAAATAAAACATTATCACCACACTTTCAAAAAAGAACAAGAATATATTGCCAATATTTAGAAAGGATACAATCTCAAAATAAAAATCTAACTAGATATATTTGGAAAAAATACAATGAATCCTTTAAATGTAAGATATATAAAATAGTCTAATGCTAAAAAGTAGCATGGATAATGTTGCGATATATGAAAACTTTTTAGAACATATCTCAAGCATAGAGAATATATTTAGCAGTTGTTAACTCTTTTCTATACATGTTGAGTGTAATTTTTGCAAAGAATGTTAAAAAATGTTTCTTCTAAAGTTCTGGTCACATTTGTAATCATTTTGCTGAATATGAAAAGTGAAAGTCACTCAGTTGTGTTCAATTCTTTATGACTCCATGGACTGTAGCCTGCCAGACTCCTCTGTCCATGGAATTCTCCAGGCTGCAATACTGGAGTGGGTAGCTGTTTCCTTCTTCAGAAGATCTTCCCAACCTAAGAACTGAACTGTGGTCTCCTGCATTGCAGGCAGTTTCTTTTTCAGTTGAGCTACCAGGGAAGCCCTGTTGATAATCTTTTTTTTCATGTCACATATACACACATGAACAAAAATCATTACTGACTTTTCAAACAGTAAAAATCTTTGCATAAGTGTGATAATATTGTACAAGATCACTCAAAAATTTGTTTTTTAATTTAATATACTGGAGCTTCCCTCTTGGCTCAGACAGTAAAGAATCTACCTGCAATGTGGAGACCGGGGTTCAGTTGCCAGGTTGGGATGATCCCCTGGAGAAGGGAACAGCTACCCAGTCCAGTATTCTTGCCTGGATAATTCCATGGGCAGAGGAGCCTTGCAGGCTACAGTCTATGGGTTTGAAAAGAGTCAGACACTACTGAGCAACTTTCACTTCAGTATGTTCTTCAGATTTACATTGTTACTAAAAGATCAGTTTGTGCATTTAGTTTTCTGTATAATTTTGCATTTTATAACTTTTGTCAATTTACACATCTACCTCCTCCCCCCAAATCAATATTTGGGATGTTTACAATGTATTTACAATGTACTGTGTTTGTCTGTATGTTACATGTGTGTTACTTGCTCAGTTGTGTCTGACTCTTTGAAACCCCATGGACTATAGCTTGCCTGGCTCTTCTGTCCATGGAATTCTCTAGGCAAGAATACTGGAATGGGTTGCCATTCTCTTTCCCAGGAAATCTTCCCAACACAGAGAATGAACCCAGGTCTCCCATATTGTAGGCAGATTTTCTACTGTCTGAGCCACAAAGAGGTGTTATCACATTGTGTTTATGATGAAATAAACAATTTCATATTTGTGCCTTTGTCCCTGCAGGGCTTTCAGTTCTTTTCAAAATGTCCATAAATCATTTCAGTTCAGTTTAGTCACGATGTTGTGTCCGACTCATTGTGACCCCATGGAATGCAACACGCCAGGCCTCCCGGTCCATTGCCAACTACAGGAGTTTACTCAAACTCATGTCCTTTGAGTCCATGATACCATCCAACCATCTCATTCTCTGTCATCCCCTTCTCCTCCTGCCCTCAATCTTTCCCAGAATCAGGGTCTTTTCAAATGAGTCAGTTCTTTGCATCAGGTGGCCAAAGTATTGGCATTTCAGCATCAGTCCTTCCAGTGAATTTTCAGGACTGATTTTTTTCAGGATGGACTGGTTGGATCTCCTTGCAGTCCAAGGGACTTTAAAGAATCTTCCCCAACACCACAGTTCAAAAGCATCAATTCTTCAGAACTCTGCTTTCTTTATAGTCCAACTCTCACATCCATAGATGACTACTGGAAAAACCATAGCTTTGACTAGACAGACCTTTGTTGGCAAAGTAACGTCTCTGCTTTTCAGTATGCTGTCTAAGTTAGTCATAACTTTTCTTCCACGGAGCATGAATCTTTTAATTTCAAGGCTGCAGTCACCATCGGCAGTGATTTTGGAGCCCCCCAAAATAAAGTCGGCCACTGTTTCCATTGATTCCTCATCTATTTGCCATGAAGTGATGGGACCAAATGCCATGATCTTGGTTTTCTGACTGTTGAGTTTTAAGCCAACTTTGTCACTCTCTTCTTTCACTTTCATCAAGAGGCTCTTTAGTTCTTCACTTTCTGCCATAAGGATGGTGCATCTGCATATCTATGGTTATTGATATAGCAAGCTCACATGAACCTAAAGTCCAAATTAAAACTAGGGCTATTAAAATACAAAAAATTGTCATTAAATTATATGCTGCAAAGTAGCAACATAATCTCTTTTTTTCCCACTCTTCTAAAGTAAGACTTACTCTGTCTTATTTTTCTTCTTCCTATGAATTCCTTTTTTTTTTTTTTTTGTAGTATTTGGGATTGTTTTAATGAACAGGAAATCAACCCCAAATATTCATTGGAAGGACTGAAGCTGAAGCTCCAATACTTTGCACTCCTGATGCAACGAGTCAACTCATTGGAAAAGAGCCTGATGCTGGAAAAGATTGAAGGCAGGAGGAAAAGTGGGCAACAAAGGATAAGATTATTGGATGGCCTCATGGACTCAAAGGACATGAGTTTGACCAAATTTTGGAAGACAGTGAAGGATAAGGAAGCCTGGCACACCACAGTCCATGGTGTCACAAAGAGTTGGACACAACTGAGCAACTGAACAACAGCAATAGCAACACGTACTAGTGTTTACTTTTGTTGCAATTTTTTTATTATACTTATAGTTTTTAATTTTTTCTGAACATAACTTTTTCTTACAGAAATTTAGGAGATATTTCCATGTAAGATTTAGTGCTCTTTCTCTTGTAATTAAATGGATTTCCCAGGTGGCACTAATGGTAAAGAATCTGCCTATAAATGTAGGAGTTGTAGGAGACCTGGGTTTGATCCCTAGACTGGGAAGATCCCCTAGAGGAAGGCATAGAAAGCCACTTCATTCTTCTTGCCTGGGAAATCCCATGGACAGAGGAGCCTGATGGGCATTATATTATTAAATTATATTGGTGGTTATTAAATATTGTTACATGGTATCAATAAATATTAAGTGATATTTAAATATTAGATGATTTTAAATAAATATCCCTTTTGCAAAATCAAATACATATATATACACATATCTCACTTGAACATTTACTTTTGTGACACTCATTTCCCCAATTATTCCCTTCTTTCTGCAAATCAGCATTTTGAGTTTCTAAGGCTCAGCTCTGTTTCTCTCCCAGTTAACCTTGACTTTGCCTAGAGAGAGAGGATGAAGTTACACTTTGCGGTAAAACAAAACAAAGCATATATCAAGTTTCATCACTTAAGTTCAGGGTTAAGTCTGTAGAAGTTGCAGTTTGTACCAACCAGGGTTAAATATCTGCTGACTTCACTAATTATCTACATTATTTTACAATCTGAGTGATGCCTAGATAGTCATAGACTAGAATTTTTTCTAAGTCTTGAGTTTCTAAGAAATGGTTTCATACAGCTAATATTGAATATTCTTATATCAATAAGAGAATATAAGGAGTCTTCAATTAGATGTCTGGATGCTTTTATGAAGTAAGATTTATAACATGGCAATGAGTTGTGTATGTAATTTGAGGTTTTTTTTTTTGTTGTTACTTTGCAATTATATAAGTGCTGAAATCGTTCTGCTTATCTTGAAGAAAAAAAAATCTGTAAAAGAAATAAATGGTTTTCAGAGAAAATAATCCACTATCCTTTGTGTCATTTTTCTTATGACATTTGTCAGATTTTGCTTATTGTTGAATTTAATTTGTTGGATTTTAGAAAATACTTTTCCTGACATTAAATGTACATTAAGAAATGGCTAAAATGTAAACTAACAAGATCCAGGATATTAAAAAAGTTAGACATTTCTATTCTTATCTAGAAGTAATGCTTTTAGCTGAGTTAAATTTAAATACATATACACGGGCATAAAATCATGAATACATCAGTTTTATTTTCAGTCTGCATGGTAGATATGCAACAAGGTTGTGTTTGGATTAGAAACCCTGAATTTGCATTAAAAGACAACATGTTTTGCACCTGTATGCTTCCCTAGAGTAATTTAATGTTACAGTTTCTGACAGGATAATTCCATCTTCACTGTGGCTGACTGTGCAGTATGCTGCTGGGAGAAAATAAATATGAACTTACAGTGGGTTAGGAAAAGTATGTTTAACTAAGATGAACTTAGCACATAAACCAGCAAACCTCAAATTGAAAAGGAATGAAAAGACCAGATACAGAATGAAGTCGCAGTTGTGTCTTTATTTCACTTTCAAATCCGGTGTTGTGTGTGTCCAGTGTGTCTGCATGTAGCCACGAATTGCTCAGCACACTTTGCAAAAACAAATAAACCTTTGCTCGAGAAAGAATATTCCTTAGCAGAATGCTGGTGTTTCAGGGCAAAGAGAAAGTATGCCACAGTCTCTTCTGAGAGCTATTTAGGAACAGTGAATTAAAATGAAGACGAAATTGCTTCAAGCCATCTAAAAAGATAAAAGGTTAAACTTCAGCTGCTAAGGCAGAGGAAGCAGAATTTATAGGCAAACACCCTGACTCACTTCTGCTCAGATTCCTTCCATGGTTTGAAAATCCATTTTATTTTTCTCTAAGGAACTTTTACATAAATTTCAATGGAGTTCCTAGTCCATCCAGGAAAGCAGAAGTCAGAAACCCTTCTCAAAGTTGAACTAACACGTTGCTGTTTTACAACAGGAGATGGACTTGAATAATCTGAATGAGCTGTAGAATGCCATCTGGCTGTGGAATAACATTTATTTTCCACTGCAAAAGAGCCAATAAGATTTGTTTTACCTTGCTACTCTTTCTGATTTTGCCTTAAAGTAGTCATCTTTGTGGTAATGATAAAAAAAAATGTAAGTGAGCAATTTGAGTAAATAAATGGTTAAAATTTCTCTGATAGTGAAATTGAAGTTGCTCAGTAATGTCTGACATCTTGTGACCCTAAGGACTGTATAGCCCACCAGGCTTCTCTGTCCATGGTATTTTCCAGGCAAGAGTACTGGAGTGGGTTGCCATTTCCTTCTCTAGGGTCTCCTCTAACTCAGGGATCAAGCTGGGATCTCCTGCATTGTAGGCAGACTCTTCCCCATCTGAGCCACCAGGGAATCCCGAATTTTCTTTAAGTACTCCAATTATTATATAGTATCCTAGAACTTTCACTTCTGAAAAAGGACAGGTTTACTAAATAAAATGAAGCAGCTGAGGGAAATACCATGTTCAGAAGCTCAGATGAGATCCCATTCCCAGTTTTCCTTATCATGAAGGTTCGCCAGCTCAGCTCTAATAAACTGTGTCACATTTAATTTCATTTGACGTGTCATGAGAATGCCTGTTTGCAATCAACCTAACAACTTATGGCCCACTCTGGAGGGGAGGAATTCCCTGAAACCAGAGAGCCTTGAATACTTTTCAGTTTCTCTATAATTCAGAATTACAGGACTCAACTCTCAGCCTCCAAAAGACAGCCCGTTTGCTGAGGAACAGATATTTTACTTTTTTAAATATATAGATATAGATTACAGCATGTAGCTCTCAGAATCACAGAATTACCAGCTTTGATAGGATGTTTTAATTATCTCTTGCAAGTAAATCAAAGCTTGAATCCTTTCAGCATCTCTGATTCATGAGGCTACAGGGTTTTTCTAATTACTAGATCATATACATTGTGATAATGCAGGAGGACCCAGGTTCCATCCCTGGGTTGAGAAGATCCCCTGGAGAAGGAAATCGTAGCCCACTCCAGTATTCTTGCCTGGAGAATTCCTTGGACAGAGGAGCCTGGCAGGCTGCACTCCACGGGATCACAAAGAGTCAGACAGGACTGAGTGACTAACACTTTCACTTTCAACCAGGTCTACAGGAAGGGAGATTCTGGAAATAAAAATAGATTTGATAGAGTGGGTAAATTAGAGTTTGGAAGACTTGAGTTTATAATAAATTCTAACAATAAAGAAAATATAAGAACCGAGACATTTTACTGCAAGAACAAAGGTGTAGTAGACAGAATAATGCCTCTTCATCCTTGGCAGTCCCATTATATTGCCAGGACTTATGAATATTTTTGTGTTACATGGCAAAGAAGAACTAATGTTGATGATTAAGCTGACTTTACATGGAGATTAACGTGGGTGGGCCCAGTACAAAGCAAGCCTCTTTAAAATGTAAGAGAGGACAGAAAAGAAATTAAATGGAAAATAAAATAAGGGAGAAAGAGGAGATTAAAAAAAAGAAAAGAAAAATAAAGAAAAAAAATAACGGGGTTATAGGGGACTTAAATTTTAAAAAATAAAAATATAAAAGTAAAAATAAAAAATTAAAAAAAAGTATGAAAAAGTTTTAAAAATTTAAAAGATGGTCCTAGTAAAATTATGTCTAAGGCTTTCTCTGGTGCTGTTGCATACAGTGAGGGGTCAGTTCATTTTCACATGGTTCCTTGGTCCGGCTCTGGAGCCTATTATCCACAGTGAAGTAAGCCAGAAGGAAAAACAACAATACAGTATACTAATGCATATATATGGAATTTAGAAAGATGGTAACGAGAACCCTGCATGTGAGACAGCAAAAGAAACACAGATGTATAGAACAGACTCGTGGACTCTGTGGAAGAGGGCAAGGGTGGGATGATATGGGAGAATGGCATTGAAACATTTTAATTATCATATGTGAAATCAATCGCCAGCCCAGGGTTGATGCTCGGGGCTGGTGCACCGGGGTGACCCAGGGGGAGGGAATCGGGAGGGAGGAGGGAGGAGGGTTCTGGAGGGGGAGCATATGTATACCTATGGCAGATTCATGTCAATGTATGCAAAACCAACACAATAAAGTAAAGAAATTTTAAAAAAATAAAAATAAAATAAAATGTAAGAGAGGACAGAAGGATACATGAAGATGTAGCCAAGGAAGCAGTGCCAGAGGCATGCCAAGAGGGAGGCTGGACCATCCATTGCTTAGAATCCTTAGAAGATGAAAGAAGCATCATCTACCAAGGACTGTGGAAGCCTGTAGCTGTTGGTCAAGGTGAGGAAGCAGACTGTCCCTTAGAATCTCTAGAAAGTAATTTTAACCCAACCAAACCTGCCTTCTGAATAAGACATTACATTTGTGTTGCTTTAAATCACTGTGGTTTGCAATGTCAAAAAAAAAAAAAAATACACAACCTAAAAGTTAAGAATTCTGTTTTATTCAGTGAATTTTCTGAGTATTTGAACCCAGAAGAGAGTATCTTGGATAATTCTGATGGACTGCTCCTAAGAGGTAAGGCAGGAGCCTGGATATATAGGAGATGTATATAGTTGAAACATCAAAAGATTACTATTAATTAAGGAAAACCAGATATTTCAAGGTAATTAATCTTTAAGGCTTTTCTATGTCTGGAAAAATGCAAGAGTCTAGGCTCACTGATGTCTTCTTTGATACTTACCTTAACTATCAAACATCTTGCTGTCCTCCTTCATAAATTCCCCCAGGGTGCACAGTTGAGGGTGGTTGCCTGATCTAAGAGCTTGATGGCTGCAATATCCTTAGTTTAGGAATATATCAGGTGACAATTTCCATACACAGTTATAGCAGCAATATACTAAAACTGACATACAGGGAGTAATGTTTATGATTAATAGAGATAAAGAAGAAAAAATCAGTTGTCTTCTGAAATTCATCACTTTAGATGACCCAGATTCATGAACTGGACTAATAAAGATTAAAAATATCCTAGTACCCAGTTGGTCTGGAATTGAGCAATATCAGCAGTATGGTCACTACAATATAAATACATCAAGATCTTGGCTACAGTTTAGGGAATAAACTAACAGTCAACAACTTTGCTATGAAGTTAGAAGAGTATGGAAGAATAGGAAGAGACATTGATGTCCTTTCAAAAACAGGAACTTGAACACACGCTTTAGGGAAATGATAGTGTGGAAACAGAATGCTGTGTATGCAGTACTGTTAAACAAAGTGATAGAAATATTACACCTTGAGGAAGTGGTGTGAGTGAAGTGAATGGAGGCTGTGAGAGCAGCTGTGAGAAGAATGAAGTCCCCAGTAGGAAGGGAAGGACTTGCCTCTGCTCTGTGCCCAGGGCAGGAGGGGTGGGGTTGGCCACTGCTTCCCTGAACAAGTCCTTCCACTGTGTCTGAGATAGGAAACACATTCAAATATTAACTGGATTAAGAATAAACACTTACAAGTAAAACGCTAGCTTGTGCTTCTCAACATGTATTTCCTATTTTATTTTGAACCTGAAAATTAATAAGGAAGAATTTAAGTCTCTCTTATAGTACTTATGATTAGTTTTAGCTCCCAGAAAGTGTTATTTATTTCCCTAACAGGGGGCAAAGTAAGACTGGCATAAATCATAGAAGTCATAGCTGCATATCCCAATTAATTATTTGCACATTGTGGTCAAACAATTAGACCTGATTTTGGAAAAAAAAATGATGTTCTCTGTAAACAAACAAACAAAAAGGATATTATTGTTGATTCATGACATGGGGTGAAGTTCTCCAATGAAACAATCCTGTGACTGTCATGTGAAGAGAACATATGTTAATGACATGTAATTGCTTCCATGTCCAGTGAAGCACCCTTTGATACATGATCAGAAATGTATAATGGCAGCTACTTCAGAGTAAGTTTTCATCAGTTTGTCATTAAGCAATCCTCATTGCTTGGGGTATGCTCTTTTAGAACAGGCTAAACAGGCACGTTACCTAAAGAACTAAGAAAAAGTGATATAACTTTCTCTTTTGAGAGTAATAGGCCCTTAGTAAATTATTGGTGACTGGAAAAAATACAGATGCAAATGAAGTCACTACATTAATCTACATTGTACAATTTGAGCACGTACTTTGACATCCTCCCTATTAAGATGTACAACTGGCATCTCATCCCTTTGCCACTGTGTGACCTTGTGACTGCTTTGATTATTTGAGGATAATGCAAATGATGCTGTGTAACTTTAAGGCATCCTCCTCTTCCTCTCTCTTCTCTGCTTAAAGCTATATGCAGCTTCCTCTTAACTCTCTGGCTGTGCTTTCTCTGGAAGGGTCTAGATATTATGGAAGAGGATCAGAGACATTGACACTAATGTGCTCTATGGTCCAGAAGTAACAACGTCTACTCCATGCTTACTGCCAGGGGACTGCCATGCCAATAGACAGCATTGTTTTGCTGCTACGTAAATACACTATTTTGATCCAGCCCAGTTGAGTTTTCAGATGACTATAGTTAGAGATTTTCAGTTCAGTTAAGTTCAGTTGCTCAGTCATGTCCAACTTTTTGCAACCCCATGAATGCCAGGCCTCACTGTCCATCACCAACTCCTGGAGTCTACCCAAACCCATGTCCATTGAGTCAGTGATGCCATCCAGCCATCTCATCTTCTGTCATTCCCTTCTCCCCCTGCCCCCAATCCTTCCCAGCATCAGGGTTTTTTCCAATGAGTCAACTCTTCACATGAGGTGGCCAAAGTATTGGAGTTTCAGCTTCAATATCAGTCCTTCCAGTGAATACCCAGGACTGATCTCCTTTAGGACGGACTGGTTGGATCTCCTTGTAGTCCAAGGGAATCTCAAGAGTCTTCTCCAACACCACAATTTGAAAGCATTAATTCTTCAGTGCTCAGCTTTCTACTGTCTAACTTTCACATCCATACATGACTACTGGAAAAACCATAGCCTTGACTAGACGGAACTTTGTTGGCAAAGTAGTGTCTCTGCTTTTAAATATGCTGTCTAGGTTGGTTATAACTTTCCTTCCAAGGAGTAAGCATCATCAGACTGAAATTACACAAAAGATCCCAAGCAACTACTATCTAGGAGAACCGAGATCAGTTTCATCACTGACAGAAGTATGAGCAATTTGAAATACCTGTTTTAAGTCTGCTTTGTATAATTAATGATACAGTAATAGGGTCTGAAACATGCATGTACAAAGGAATCCACTTATTTATATTTGTTATTATGGTTGAGAGAAAATGAAAAGCTCTAGATAAGTATGCAACTTACATTTTACTTCTTATTGACAGTATAACTCTGGAGAAAACCACTTAACCTAGGTCTTTATTTCCATATCTTCAAAAGGAAATCCAAAATAATAGGAAACTCATCATATTGTTATAAGAATCAATAAGATAAAAGAAAATAAAACAATTGGCAGTAGCAAACATGCAATGTGGCAGACGTTTATGGGAAGTTAATCAAAACTCCTGAACTCTACTGCTCTGTGCAACATGTGGACCAGACGCATTGCAAAATCAGCGCTCACCATTCAGAAGGGAGGTCTTTATCTCTAATATCCCTTTTTGTTCTAAGGGCTTGTGATTCTATATTTTATTAAGGAAAACTGTCTTTACTCTGTCCTTGAAAACTTTGGAGTTAGATACAAATAAAAAATTTAAGATTATCTATTACTTTCTTACTTTCATCAATAGCGTTAATGAAGATGGCTATACTTAGAAAACAATTTTCTTTTTTTATCAACTGAGACAGTCTCTCAGTTAATGAATATGGTCAAAACTCTTTATAAACACTTACTGGACAAATTTTCAAAATAGATAAACAATGAATGACACTATTTCCTGTGCAATCAACTGTAATTATCTATTTCAGGAAAAAAATGTTTTAAAAGTAGAAAGAAAAAAACTGAATTCTAACAACTTAAATCATACAAGAGAGAGAGTGAAAACAAATCAGAATAAAAGATAAATCTCATTTATTTAAATGAATATTACTCCAATTTTAACTACATTATTCATCAACACTTAAGACAGCATCCATCCTAATTTTCTCTAGCATAGCTTTTTTTTTTTTTTCTTTAAGCTAGTAGAAAACAGGCCAACTGCCAGTTCTCCTGCAGTTGCATTTGTAACAACACACAGGAACAGATTTTCTCTTTGCTTCCCCTATGATAAGATATAAGCTAAACCATGCATATAAAACACATTAGTTACTGTCTAAAGAGCTTAAAACATTAGCAAAACAGATTGCTTTTCCCAATGGCATGTTTCAACAAGAAAGGTACTTGCAAAATATTAGTGTAAAGAACAGAAATTCACTTATGTATGTATTTGTGATGCCAAATAGGAGCTCTTAAAATGTCCTGTAGATCACTGCTTATTAGCAAGATGCACTCACTAGGAAGGTAACACAGTGCACCATCTCTCAGAACCAGATGGTTTAATCCCTGTTGGGAAATGTATGGGAGTGAAGAAAAAGGCACAAGAGCAGAGCTTGACAAAATTTTAAATGACCTTATAAAGAAATGCAAATTTCTTCACAGAAAAAGGCAATGAAGAAAATGTCTACTTGCTGTGATTTTTTTTTTTTTTTTTGGATGCAATGCATAAAGTTCTTGAGTATCATCGCATGGAATCAACTAACAATGACCTGATGTTTTGGAAGGTTAAGCATCAATTTGAACAACAATTCACTCATCTAATTTAAAATTGGTAATGAGTTGGTGAAAATTAAATAAATAGTCGAATTGATATATATCTGTTATAAATGTATCTAAATTAAAAAGGCACTTAGCACACCTCAAATTTGTTAAGCCATCAGACTAAGGTCCCTGAAGAAATAATATTCATCTTTCAAAATTCAATTCAAATGCCAGCTCCTCTTGGATGCTCTTCTTATTTGTGCAAGCAAAACACTCTGGGAAGTCTTATTGTGTCAATAAAATTCATGATACTTTTTACTTAATAATTATAATTCACTTTTGCTTTTTTCTATTTTTAAAATAATTTAATCACATAATCTCATTGATCCATCAGAATTCTGTTGCTCAGATCTCTTCAACAAAAAGATTCTCATTCTGTTTAAAGCATGACCTCTAAATATAGTTTTTTCCATGCTCTTTGACGATCCTCCAGCTAATATTACATTGACTATATTTTGTCTATAATTCATAACATCAGAATAAATTAATTAAAATGATTTGAGAAAGTACATTAACTCTCTTTTATCCAAGAGTTGTGACAATGCAAATAGATGTGGAGATTCTCTAGGTGACTCCCATGAGTAGATCAACACTCAGAGCCTGATTGCTACCAGTGAAAAACAATGCAGCTGGAGGGCCAGACAGAAACAGTAGATAGATGATAGGCAGGCAGATAGATAACTGAGTCAAAGGCTTAATTTATAATAAAAGCAACGTTTTGGGTCAGTTCACACATAGTCTGGAAATAATTTAACACAAACCACAAAGATGACCAAAGATGTTTTAACTATGTTTTAAAAAGATAATTATTATATCTTCTAATTATAACACTCATGTCACTGATATAAAAAAATATGAGATAATTAAAAAGAAACACAAGGTAAGATTAAAGAATAAAACAGTTCAGATTACATATGATAGCAAATATCGGTGGGTTAATCTAAGAGCAGCTCATCATGACTTATTAAAAAAACATGCATAGAGTAAAAACAAAACAACAAAGTATGGTTACAAAAAAAAAATGCAATGTTGACCCAAAAATATAGTATCAAGTACAAAGAATAAATCATAGATGAATATATCTTATTTACAAATATATAAATGTTTTAAACAGATAAAGTAATATATGGCAAAAAAATAAGAACAGAATAATGTAATTAAATATATGCAAAAGGATGCAAACAGAGGGCACTCAGTTGGAGAAAGTTAGCATGTTGTTTTCTCAATTTTCTCATTTTTTTAAATTTCAGTTCTTTATTTAATCCTTGCATGACTCAGACAAATTATTCAAATTTACATGGCTTGTTTTCTCTTACATCGAATGTAGTTGAAAATATTTCCTGCTTTATATGATTATCTAGAAGAATAAATGAGATAACTTATATAAAATGTTAATCAAAATTCTTAATTCATATTGTTTAGCTAATAAATGGTAGTCATATATGTAAGTATAAGTGTGTATGTGTGTATGCGTACTCCCCAAGGATATACTCAAGCCATTTATTTCTTAGTGCAGTGTTTAATCTCTTAATATTGAGGTTTGAGCTTTATTTATTTCTCATGTAGTTTAATATTTCAATACTCTATGCATTGCTTTTAAAAATTATTGTGAACATTCTGATAAAATATTTTAAATCCAAAGATTTATTTGTCATTTTTAATTGCTTTTCCTACGGAGCTACTGTAAGAGTTAGAGCAAAGTATTAGAAATGTTACATCCTAGGAAAATTATTAAGAAAGTTAATTTATTTTTCTCTATGGTTGGAAAGATCAGGTGCATTTGTATAGAACTTTCTACCCTATTTGAATTTGTATGCTCTAAATTCCAGTACATTTTTTTGCAGGACAGAAATAATTTTGGAGTTAGCCTTTAGGATATTATAAAGGATGTGCCCGGAACTTCATTGTTCCCTATTACATTTCCGAACTATTCATCCTTTGCACATACCTTAAAGTTCAAAAGTCTGTAAGGTAAGCACATAATTTTTTCCATTAACTTGTTCCTTAGAGTTCTTGAATCTCTATATATTCACAGACTGCCTGTCTCTACTTTCTGTGTTCCTTTAAATGTGATTAGAAGTACATGAAGCACCCAGTTGTACTTCCAGGCCAGCCAAGCCACGAGGACAAATGAAGTGAATTCTCTGGAAGAAATAGAGGCCAAATGTACTTATTATTGTTGGATATAGTACAGCATTCCAGATGAAACCTGGAGTGAAAATGGTCTAAATTACCTTACATGCTGCAACCTTAATCTATAAATTGAAGTATTTTTTAATATTTCAAAAGAAAAATTGCCACAGTAATTCATGAGATTTCAGCTCTTAATTTTGCATGCAAAACAATTATTATAAAATTATAGATAGATTAAAAGCTAGAACTATTTTGATATATACAGGAGAAACAGGAAATGTTGTGCAAATATTTGTAAACTTTCAAATAAGTAATAGTAGAGATTATATTATACTGTTAAAAAAAGCAAGATAGATTTATTCACAGCTATATTGCATTTGTGTTAAATATAAATAATACTAAGATGAATTAGCAACAGTTAATTAACATTATCAAATGGATTTTCAATAATTCTTGATTCAGTAAGGAACTCATAATTGATATCAAATAATATTTTACATAAGTAATAATGTAAATGAGACATACTAATATTTGTTAAGTACATTTAAGGCAGTGTTTAAAAGGGAAATTGTTGCTTTAAGGGCATCACATGAAATGTGAACACATGAAAATATGATTTTCATTTCACAAAAATGAAATCAAATCATTTTTATTTCAAAAATTAATATAAATAAATAAATTAGATTTCATTTTAAAAAGTTAATAAAGAAACAGCAAGAACATGGAAACTTCAAGAACATAAGGAAAAAATAAGAACTCAAAATCAAAATAGTTTTTAAAAAAACATAAAAAGTAGAAAAGAGACATAGAGTTGAAAGTAAGCTAAAAATATAATAGTTTGATTCATTGGCAGAGTGAATCAAATTGAGGAGCCCATAGCAATACTGAAGGAAATAGGAGAACACTAATTATAGCCACTATAAATACTAAACATGAGAAAAAGATAATAATATGATACTGTGAATAACTTTATGGCAATTATAGATGAAATTGATACATTTCTTGAAAGACAAAACTTACCCAAAATGACATGTGATGAGTTAGAAAATTTGAGTATTCTTTAAAGAAATTGAGTCAGTAATGAAAAACACACTCACCAGTAAAGTACGGGCTTGATGGCTTCTTCAGTGAATTCTTCCTAACGTTTAAGAAAAACATAATAATAATCTCTCACAAATTCTTCTGGAGAATAAAAATAAAGAGGAAATATTCCCACAATTATTCATGAGGCCAAATTAATTTTGAAACATAAAAAGGACATCAAAAGAAACAAATAGTTTAGATGAATATCACTTATAAACTTAGGTCTAAAAATATCTGGAAAGATAACTCATTGAATCAATAAATACTTATAAAGTAAAATATTATCCTGTAAGGATGTACCCCAGGAATGCATTTAATGTAATATAAAAAAGCATAATTAATATAATTTTCCACTTTAAATAGAGGCTAAAAATTTATTTTCAAATCAATAGATACAAGAAAAAAACATTTGATGAAATTAACAATTAAAAATCTCTCAATAGCTATGAATATAAGAAACTTCCATATATTCTATAAAGTATTTACACAAAATCATATAGAGCTACTAGCATATTAAATATCAAAATAATAAATATTTTCCTTTTGCCTTTAAGAATAATGGAGGATGTCTACCATCACTACCTATACTTAATGTTGTTATGGGTGTCTTGCCAATTTAGTAAGACAGGAAGGGTAAACATTGCAGAAGTATAGACAAAGGAGGTATTTTTCACAGATGATAACTGTGTATTTGGAATTGAAAAAAGCATAAAAATCTACAAACTTTAGTATATATAGTAAGTGATTTCAATATACTGGACACAAAATCAACAGAGTAATTCTATGTTAAATATATATGTGTGTGTGTGTGTGTGTCTATAAAGTTATATAAATACATATATATATGTATATATATAAAGTTATATATATACATATATATAATATGTATACATATATATAAAATATTTTCCATAATCAAAGACATAAAGAAGAAACCATACGTAAAGTAAAGCTGGAGAGAAAATATTTAGTAAGGAACAATACTCTCTAGTCAGAGATCCACAAAAAGAGAAATATCACAATTATAGATGTTCACCCCAAGGAGCAAGGGAACAGAGCTCCACATTGGGTTCCCAGCCCAGAGGTCTTACACTGGAAAGAAGAGCCCCCAAAATATCTGGCTTTGGAAATGAATAGGGCTTGTGTTTCAGAGAGCTGGAAATTTGAAGGAAACAGAGGCTCTACTCTCAAGCAGCACCTGCAAAATCTCATGTTCTAAGTCTCATAAATTGGTAGTAATTCAAGAGGAGCCTAGGTGGGACCCAAATGGTGATCTTGGTGAGCCTCCTGAAGAAACAAGAGGCATCTGGGATGCACTCAGGAAGAGGCAGACAGTAAAATGTTGAGAGCTTATCTTAAGAAATTAACACCAGAGATGGCACCTTCCATTCTGGA
Organism: Antilocapra americana; assembly: GCA_007570785.1. NCBI lineage: Eukaryota > Metazoa > Chordata > Mammalia > Artiodactyla > Antilocapridae > Antilocapra > Antilocapra americana. The sequence continues at coordinate 2,968,500 of ML661345.1, forward strand.
ATCCTCCCTCTAGCCTATCAGGGCCAGGGATCCAATCCCACCCACAAGCATGTTTGCACTAGAGCTACATTCTTCCAAGCAATGCAACCAATTGTGTAGTAAACCTACCCTGCACTCCAGTAGGCCCCCAACAACAGCAAAAGTCACAGTCTCATAGTCAGTTAGGAAGTAGCCAGCCCTCCCTAACGGCATGTCCATAGTAGTCACAACAGAAAGGCACAAACCACCACACAGGAGTCACCTTGGTGATCAGAGGGGAGCATGCTACTTGGCCCTGCAGGATTTCTCCAATATAAGTCTGTTTCTCCAACGCTGGGAAACATAGCCAATCTCCCTAACATGTAGAAATCAACAGAGAATTGAGTAACATGAACAGACAGAGAAATATGTTCTAAACAAAGGACCAAGAAGTTAAATTAGAAAATGAACTGAATAGTTTACAATCCAGCTGATAAAGAGGTCAAAGTAATGGTCACAAAGCTGCTAAACATGACTGAGAGAAGAATGGATAAACACAGTGAGAAATTTAACAATCATCAGATACAAAGAAGAGCCAAATGGAGCTAGGAAATACTATAACTGAAATAAAAGTACACTAGAAGGAATCAGCAATAGATTAGATGATACAAAAAATAGATTAGATGACGCAAAGGAATGGATCCATGATTCACTGATCAATGGATCTGGAAGACAAAATAATGAAGATCATCAAGCAGAACAGAAGAAGAAAGCAATTTAAAAAATGGGGATCATTTAACAAATGTCTGGGACAATATCAGGTATATGGATATACCAATTACAGGGGTCCTAGAAAGAGAAGCAAGAGAGAAAGGAGCAGATAACTTATTGGAGGAAATGAGAAAACTTTCTTACATGGGGAAGGAAACAGACACTCAAGTCCAAGAATCAGAGGGACCAAACAAGATAAACCAAAAGAAGTCTACATCAAGACATATTACAATTAAAATGGCAACAAATATAGAGAATCTCAAAGTCTGCAAGATTAGGAAAAAAAAATTTCTTGTATGAAATAGAATTCCCAGAAGAAAATCAAACTATTTGGCAGAAAGTTTGCAGGCCAGTAAGAGTGTCACCATATTCAAAGTGAAAAGCGGGGTGGGGGGATCATCCTACCTATTAAGGCTATCGTTCAGATTTGAAAGAAAGATAAAGCTTTACAGACAATCGAAATCTTAAAAAAGCTCAGCATCACTGAACTGGCTTGACAAGAAATGTCAATAGAACTACTGAAAGGGCTACAACTAGGGAAAAAAGAAAGAAAGACAAATTTTCACTGATAAACACATATAGCAAAAGTGGTAGATGAATCATTTATGGAGCTAGTAGAAATGTTAAAGACAAAAGTAGGAAAATCATCTACATCTACAGTAAGTAGTTAAGCAATACACAAAGAAGAAAGATGTAAAATATGACTTCAAAAGCATGATTCATAGGAAAGGAAGTAAAAATGTATGGCTGTTATAATGTATTTAAACTTAAGAGATTGTTAATTTAAAATATTTATACATGTATACGTTGATAAGTATAACTTTCATGGTATCCACAAACCAAAGTCTATAATAGATATACCCACAGAAATAGAGAAAGAAAATGCAAACATAACACTAAACATAACTACCAAATTACAAGAGAAGAGAGCAAAAGAAGAGAAACATAGTAACAGCAAAACTACACTAACAGAAAACAATACTGTGTTGACCAACAGTGGTGAGAGTGGGTCTTTGTTTTGCACCTGATCTTCAGAGCAAATGCTTCCTGCTTTTCAACACTGAGAATAATTTTGGATGTATGTTGGTTATGCATGGCTTTTATTATATTGAGGTGTGTTTACTCTATACTCAGTCTATGGAGAGTTTCTATCATAAATGAGCACTGAATTTTGCTGCTAGCTTTTTCTGCATCTATTGAGGTGATCCCATCAGGCAATTTTTATTCTTCAATTTGCTAATATGATAGATCATATTTACTGATTTGTGGATAATGAACCATTCTTGCATCTTCCTTTTAATGTATTGTTGAATACAGTTTCCTAATATTTTGTTAAGAATTTTTGCATCTTCATACACCACTGATGTGTGTGTGTGTATGTGTATAAAGAAAGTGTTAGTTCTCAGTCATATCCAGCTCTTTGAGAGCCCATTGACTGTAGCCTGTCAGGTTCCTCTGTCCATGGAATTCTCCCGGCAAGAATACTGGAGTGTGAGGTTTGACAGAAAACAACAAAATTCTGTAAAGCAGTTATCCTTTAATTAAAAAATTAAAAAAAAAAGAATACTGGAGTGAGTTACCATTCCCTTCTCCAGGGGATTATCCTGACCGAGGGATCAAACCTGGGTCTCTCGCACTACAGGCAGATTGTTTACCAACTGAGCCACCAGGGAACGTATTTATGTATGTAGACACACAAAGAGTCTCTTTTTCCCCTAGGTGTAGCCCTTTCAGAAGTTCTATTATCATTTCTTGTAAAGCCAGTTTGGGGGTGCTGAAGTTTTTAAGATTCTGATTATCTATAAAACTTAATTTTTCTTTCAAATTTGAATGATAGCTTTATTGGGTAGGGTATCCCCCACCCCCCGCCCCAACTTTTTCACTTTGAATATCATGACATTCCTTCTGGCCTGCAAAGTTTCTGCCTAAGAGTCTGATTTTCTTCTGGGAGTTCTATTTACAATGCATCTATGTGTGTGTGTGTGTGTGTGTGTGTGTGTGTGTGTGTGTGTGTGTGTGTAACATTGGCCTTATAAAATGAGTTCATAAGTGTTTTTTTTTTTTCCTTCAAAGTTTTAAAATAGCTTGAGAAGTGTAGGTGTTAACTCCTCTTTAAATGTTTGATTCAACTGACTTGTAAAGCCATCTCTCCTACACTTCTGTCTGTTAGGAATGTTTTTTTGATTTATGATTTAATATCATTACTGGTAATCAGTCTATTAAGATTTTCTATTTCTTCTTCCTCCAGTCCTGAGAGACTGTACATTTCTAGGGATTTGTCTATTTCTTCTCAGTTGTCCATTTTATTGGTACATAACTGTAGTAATACTTTATGATCTTTCCCATTTTTATTTTTGGTTAAAAGATTTCATATTTAATTTTATTTACTTGGGACCTCTCTCATTTTTTTCTTAATGAACCTGCCTAAAGTTTTATCTTTTCAAATAAACAGACATTGTTTGTATTGACCTTGTCTATTATTTTTCAGTTTCTATTTCATTTATGCCTACTCTGATATTTATTATTTTTTCTTCCACTAATAGTAGATTTTGTCTGTGCTTCTTTTTCTAGTTCCATAGGCACAAATTTAGATGGTTTATTTAAAATTCATCTTGTTTCCTGAGGTAGGCTTGCATTGTTGTAAGCATCCCCTTTAGAACTGATTTTACTGTTTCCCATCAATTTTCAATTATTGTATTTCATTTGTCTTCAGGTATTTGTTGATTTTCTCTAATCTCTTCAGTTACCCACTGACTGTTAGTAGCATGTTATTTAGACTCTACTTCCTGTGTATATTTTGCAATTTTTTTTTTATTTTCTGTTAGTTCATTTCTAGTGACCATACAACTGTAGTCAAAAAAGGTACTGGATGTGATTTCAGTGTTTTTGAATTTATTGATACATGCTTTGTTGCATAGCATATTATCAGTCCTGGAGAATGTTTCATATACACTTGAAAGGAATTAAATTCTATTACTTTTGGATGTGATATTATTCTGCATATATATATATATCTATTAGGCCTATCTGGGCTGATCTGTCATCTAAAGCTAGTTTTTCCTTATTGATTTCTGTCTGGATGATCTGTCTATTCATATAAGTGGGGTGTTAAGTTCCTTATCATCTATTATTGTGTTACTGTCAGTTCATCCCTTAATGTTTCATAGCATTGGTTTTATGTGCTTAGGTGATGCTGTGTTAAATGCCTATGTATACAATGGATATGCCTTCTTCCTGGATTGATCTCTGTATTGTTGTATAATGGTTTTCCTTGTCTCTTGTTATAATCTTTTTTTTTTAATCTCTTTGGTGTTATACAACTATTGCTACACCAAATTTCTTTCTGTTTTGATTTATATGGAGTGTTTTTCTTCATCCTCTCAGTTTCAGTCTGTGTGTGTCCTTAGATTAGAAATCAGTCCCTTATAGGTGGCATAGGCAGTTGTGCTCATTTCACATGATACTTGCCATGCAGTGATGAGACCAAATGCCAATATCTCAGCTTTTGAATGCTGAGTTTCAAGTCAACTTTTTTACTCTCTTCTTGCACCCTCATCAATGGACTCTTTAGTTTATCTTTGCCTTCTGCCATTAGAGTGGTATCATCTGCATATCTTGAGTTTGTTGGTATTTCTCCCAGCAATCTTAATTCCAGCTTGTGATCTATCCAGCCAAGCATTTCACACAATGTTCTCGGCACATAAATTAGATAAACAGAGTAACAATATACAGACTTGTCCTACTCCTTTCCCGATTTTAAACTAGTAAGTTGTTCCATATCCAGTTCTAACTGTTTCTTCTTGACCTGCATACAGGTATCTCAGAAGACAGGTAAAGTGGTTTGATATTTCCATCTCTTTCAGGATTTTCCACAGTTTGCTATGATTCACACAGTCAAATGCTTTATTATAGTCAACAAAATGAAGCAGATGTTTTTATGGAACTACCTTGCTTTTTTCACGATACAGCTAATGTTGGCAATTTGATATCTGGTTCTTCTGCTTGAACATCTGGAAATTCTCTGTTCACATGAAGCTGAAGGCTAGTTTGAAGGATTTTGAGAATCACCTTCTTAGCATGTGATAAGAGCATAATTGTATGGTAGTTTAAACAGTTTTTTCACATTGCCCTTCTTGGAGACTGGAATGAAAGTTAACTTTCCTAGCCCTGTGAATACCACTGAGGTTTCCAAATTTGCTGGCATATATTGAGTGCAGTGGGCTGTGTGGTGTAGGGGCAACCAAGAGGAGATACTCCATGTCCAAAGTAAGAAACAGTGGCTGCACTTTGCAAAAGCAGCCGTGAAGAGATACCCCATGCCCAAGGTAAGAGAAACCCAAGTAAGACAATAGGCACTGAGAGAAGGCATCAGAGGGCAGACAGACTGAAACCACAGTCACAGACAACTAGCCAATCTGATCACATGGAACACAGCCTTGTCTAACTCAATGAAACTAAGCCATGCCATGTAGGGCCACCCAAGATGGATGGGTCATGGTGGAGAAGTCTGACAGAATGTGGTCCACTGGAGAAGGGACTGGCAAATCACTTCAGTATTCTTGCCTTGAGAACCCCATGAACAGTATGAAAAGGCAAAAAGATAGGGCACTGAAAGATAAACTCCCCAGCTCAGTAGGTGCCCAATACTACTGGAGATCAATGGAGAAATAACTCCAGAAAGAATAAAGGGATGGAGTCAAAGCAAAAAGAACAATCTGTTGTGGATGTGACTGGTGCTAGAAGCAAGGTCCAATGTTGTAAAAGGCAACATTGCATAAGAAACTAGAATGTTATGTCCATGAATCAAGGTAAATTGGAAGTGGTCAAACAGGAGATGACAAGAGTGAATGTCGGCATTTTAGGAATCAGCGAACTAAGATGGACTGGAATGGGTGAATTTAACTCAGATGACTATTATATCTACTACTGTGGGCAGGAATCCCTTAGAAGAAATGGAGTAGCTATCATGGTCAAGAAAAGAGTCCGAAATGCAGTTCTTGGATGCAATCTCAAAAGTAAATGCACATATATATGTAAAACTGATTTTCAATAAAGACACAAAAGTAGCTCAGTTGGAAAATGATAAGCTTTTCAAAAAATGGTACAGAGTTGCTAGAGGCATTTCCAAGAGGCTTCAGGAAATGTTTGGGATGATGAATGTGTTCATTATTTTGAATTTGGTGATGATTTCATGGGTGTACATTCATATCAAAATGTATGAACTCACACACTTTAAATAGGTACAGTTCATTTTATGCCCATCATACTTCAATAAATACATCCTTCTAAAATCCTTGTTTATTTTCAATATTATCATAGCTTAGCCAAAACAATTTTGTTCAAATTATTAATAGCAATTATTTGTAATTTTGATTTAATGTAGAGTCACATATACTCACAGAGCCTCTATGTATGAAACAGCTTACAGGAAAAAGCATGAAAATTATCCACTATATTTACCAAGACAGTTCATGTATTATCAGATGTTCATAGAGAACAGTGGCAATATTGAAATCATGCCATGTGTGTTTCAGTAAAGAAGATACATCTGACTACCTAAGCTAAGTAAAAGCATTTGTTGGCTCTACATGGTTACTCATGAATTACTGGAATAGTAATTAAGGTAAAATATAGAGAATAAGTGTCTTGGAAATTGAAAGGTCAGTAAGATTTCTTTGTGAGGAAAAGGCATTGATAACTTATAAAAAGACAGGACAAAAATGAAATTTGTGTAGCTCAAACTTAATAAATTAAATAATAATTTTACTTCTAAAAATACGTGCATTTTTGAGGGTATAGTCCTTTTAAAAATATGTGTTTCCTAAGATGTCTATTTAATGAATACATTGTAGATCAGAAACTAAGAAACATACAGGATAGGATATATGAAGAAATAGAGTAGCCATCGTAGTCAACAAAAGAGTCTGAAATGCAGTACTTGGATGCACTCTCAAAAATTACAGAATGATCTCTGTTCGTTTCCATGGCAAACCATTCAATATTACAGTAATCCAAGACTATGCCCAGGCCAGTAATGCTGAAGAAGCTGAAGCTGAATGATTCTATGAAGACCTACAAGACGTTTTAGACTAACATCCAAAAGATATTTCCTTTTCATTATAGGGAACTGGAATGCAAAAGTAGGAAGTCAAGAAACACCTGGAGTAACAGGCAGATTTGGCCATGGAGTACAGATTGAAGCAGGGCAGGAGGCTAATAGGGTTTTTCCAAGAGAACACACTGGTCACAGCAAAGACCCTAATGCAACAACACAAGAGAGGACTCTACACATGGACGTCACCAGATGGTCAACACTGAAATCAGATTGATTGTTCTTTGCAGATTGATTATACCCTTCTCTAAAGATGGAAAAGCTCTGTACAGTCAGCAAAAACAAGACCAGGAGCTGACTGTGACTCAGATCATGAGCTCTTTATTACCAAATTCAGACTTAAATTGAAGAAGGTGGGGAAAACCACTAGATCATTCAGGTATGACCTATATCAAACCCCTTATGATTATATAGTAGAAGTGAGATATAGATTTAAGGTACTGGATCTGATAGACAGAGTGTCTGGTGAACTATGAACGGAGGTTCTTTACATTGTACAGGAGATAAGGATCAAGACCATCCCCAAGAAAAAGAAATGCAAAAAAGTAAATTGGCTGTTTGAGGAGGTCTTACAAATAGCTGTGGAAAGAAGAGAAGCAAAACGCAAAGGAGAAAAGGAAAGATATACCCATTTGAATGCAGAGTTCCAAAGAATAGCAAGGAGAGATAAGAAAGCCTGCCTCAGCAATCAGTGCAAAGAAATAGAGGAAAACAATAGAATGGGAAAGACTAGAGGTCTCTTTAGAAAAATTAGACATACCAAGGGAACATTTCATGCAAAGATGGGCAAAAAAAAAAAAGACAGAAATGGTATGGACCTAACAGAGCAGAAAATATTAATAAGAGGTGGCAAGAATACACAGAAAACCTGTACCAAAAAAATATCTTCATAACCCAGACCATCACGATGTTGTGATCAGTCACCTAAAGCCAGACATCCTGAAATGTGAAGTCAATTGGGCCTTAGGAAGCATCACTAAAAACAAAGCTAGTGGAGGTGATGGAATTGAAGTTGAGATATTTCAAATCTTAGAAGATGATACTGTGAAAGTGCTGCACTCAATATGCCAGCAAATTTGGAAAACTGAGCAGGGGCCAAAGGACTGGAAAAGGTCGGTTTTTATTCCAATCCCGAAAAAGGCAATGCCAAAGAATGTTCAAACTACCACACTCATCTCACATGCTAAGAAAGTAATGCTAAAAATTCTCTAAGCCAGGCTTCAGCAATACATGAACAAGGAACTTCCAGATGTTCAAGCTGGATTTACAAAAGGCAAAGGAACCAGAGATCAAATTGCCAACATCTGCTGGATCATGGAAAAAGCAAGAGTTCCAGAAAATCATCTATTTCTGCTTTATTGCTTATGCCAAAGTCATTGACTCTGTGCATCACAATAAACTGTAGAAAATTCTGAAAGAGATGGGAATATCAGACCACCTGACCTGCCTCTTGAGGAACCTGTATGCAGGTCAGAAAGCAACAGTTAGAACTGGACATGGAATAACAGACTGGAACAACAACTGTTGTGTTTGTTATTGGGCATGGAACAACTACAAACAACATTTTCCAAGTAGGAAAAGGAGTATGTCAAGGCTGTATATTATCACCCTGCTTATTTAACTTATTAGCAGAGTACATCATGAGAAACGCTGAGCTGAAAGAAGCACGAGCTGGAATCAAGATTGCCCAGGGAAATATCAATAATCTCAGATATGCAGATGACATCACCATTATGACAGAAAGTGAAGAAGAACTAAAGAGCTTCTTGATGAAAGGGAAAGAGGAGAGTAAAAAATTTGGCTTAAAGCTATACATTCAGAAAACTGAGATCATGGCATCCAGTCTCATCACTTCATGACAGATAGATAGGCAAACAGTGGAAACAGTGACTGACTTTATTTTTGGATGGGCTCCAATGTTCATGTAGATGGTGATTGCAGCCATGAAATTAAAAGACACTTACTACTTGGAAGGAAAGTTATGACCAACCTATACAGCATATTACAAAGCAGAGATATTACTTTGTCATCAAAGGTCCTTCTAGTCAAGGCTATGGTTTTTCCAGTGGTCATATATGGATGTGAGAGTTGGACTATAAAGAAACCTGAGTGCAGAAGAATTGATGCTTTTGAAGTGTGGTGTTGGAGAAGACTCTTAAGGGTCCCTTGGACTGCAAGGAGATCCAACCAGTCCATGCTAAAAGAGATTAGTCCTGTGTGTTCATTGGAAATACTGATGTTGAAGCTGAAACTTCAATACTTTGGCCACCTGATGCAAAGAGCTCATTCATTTTAAAAGACCCTGATGCAGGGAATGATTGAGGGCAGGAGGAAAACGGGATGACAGAAGATGAAATGGTTGGATTGCATCACTGACTCAATGGACATGAGTTTGGGTAAACTCCGGGAGGTGGTGATGGACAGGGAGGCCTGGTGTGCTGCGGTTCATGGCATTTCAAAGAGTTGGACATGACTGAGTGACTGAACTGAATTAAGTGCATCACTTTAACATCATAATTTTTAGGATTGGAAATATCTCAGCTGGAATTCCATTACCTCCACTAGTTATAGTTATGCTTTCTACGGACCAATTGACTTCATAGTTATGCTTCCTATGGACCAATTGACTTCACACTCCAGGATGTCTGGCCCTAGCTAAGTGATCACATCATTGTGGTTATCTGGGTCATTAAGACGTTTATTGTATAGTTCTTACATGTATTTTTGCAACCTCTTATTAATCTCTTCTGATTCTGGTATGTCTTTATAGTTTCTGTCCTTAATCATGTCCATCCTTGTATGAAATATTCCCTTGATATCTCCAATTTTCTTAAAGATATCTCTATTCTAACCCATTCTATTTGTTCCCTCCATATCTTTGTATTATTCATTTAAGAAAGTTTTCTTTTCTCTTTGCTGTTTCTGTAGAACTCTGCATTCAGTTGGTTTTGTCTTTCCCTTTCCCCTTTGCCTTTCACTTCTCTTCTTTCCTCAGCTATTTGTAAAGCCTCCTCAGACAACCAGTTTACATTTTTGCATTTCTTTTTCTTTCAGATTATTTTGGTCACCACTGCCTGTACAATATTATGCACCTCTGTCCATAGTACTTCAGACACTCTGTCTACCAGAGTTAAGCCTTTAAATAACTTGTCACTTCTATTGTATAATCATATGGAATTTGATTTCTGTCATACTGGAATGTCCTAGTGGTTCTCCTTATTGTCTTCAATGTAAGTCTGAATTTTTTTATAAAGAGCTCATAATCTGAGCCACAATTAGTTCCATGTCTTATTTTTAGTGACTGTATAGGACTTTTCCTTCTTTGGCTGCAAAGAACATACTCAATCTAATTTTGGAATTGGCCATCTGATGATGTCAATGTGTAGAGTCATATCTAGGTTTGTTGTAAAAGGATATTTTCTATGACCAGTGTGTTCTCTTGATAAAACTCTGGTAACATTTACCCTGCTTCATTTTTTACTCCAAGGCCAAACTTGCCTGTTATTTTGGGTACCTCTTGAATTCCTACTTTTGCATTCCAGTCTGCTATTGATACAAAGAATATTTGTGTTTGCATGTGTGTTCTAGAAGGTGTTGTAGGTCTTCATATAATTGTCAGCTTCAGCTGTCAACACCAGTGGTTGGGGCATAGATTTGGATTAAAGTGATGTTGAATGGTTCGTCCTGGAAATGAACTGAGATCATTCTCCTGTTTTTGAGATTTTCCCCAGCTAATGCATTTCAGACTCTTGCTGACTATGTGGACTACACCATCTCTTCCACAGGATTCTCACCCACAATAGTAGATATAGTGGTCATTGGAATTAAATTCACCTACATTACATTTTATTTCACTGTCCATTTATTTCACCTGTCCATTTTAGTTCACTGATTCCTAAGATGTCAATGTTCAATCTTGCCATCTCCTGCTTAAATATGCCCTATTTACCTCAATTTATGGATCAAACACTCCCGGTTCTTATGAAATATTGTTCTTACAGCATTGGACTTCACTTTATCACCAGACACACCAGACACATCATCCCCACTTTGGCCCAGTAACTTCATTCTATTCGTAATTGCCCTTAATGGACTTCCCTGGTAGCTCAGCTAGTAAAGAATCCACCTGCAATGCAGGAGAGCCCAGTTCGAGTCCTAGGTAAGAAAGATCTGCTGGAGAAGGGATAGGCTATCCACTCCAGTATTCTTGGGTTTCCCTGGTGACTCAGCTGATAAAGAATCTACCTGCAATGTGGGAGACCTGGGTTCAATCCCTGGGTTGGGAAGATCTTCTAGAGAAGGAAATGGCTACCCACTCCAGTATTCTGGCCTGGAGAATTTCACAGACTGTACAGTCAGTGGGGTCACAAAGAGTTGGACACGACTGATCAACTTTCACTTTCACTTCTCTGGTAACATATCAGACACCTTTCAACCTGGGAGACTCATCTTATGGGATCACATCTGTTTTTTTTTTTTTTTTTTCTTTTCATACTGTTCATGAGGTTCTCCATGCAAGAAAACTGGAGGGGTTTACCATTTCCTCCTCCAGTGGGCCAGGTTTTGCAGGATTTTTCACGGTGACTCATGAAGTGCTGAGTGGCCCTGCACAACATGGCTCATAGCATCATAGAGTTAGTTACACAAAGCCCTTTTCCACGACACCCAAGTTTGTGATTCATTGAGAGGGCCCTGGTGCCTATGTTAGCTAATAAATGGGTAGGTGGGTGAATGTGTAGAAGAATCTAATTGTCAGCATTCTGGCTTACTATTAGCACAAATGAAAATTTCATCCTTTTGACATTTTTTCATGGATGAATACACCACCTTTTTAAACTGGCACTTGTGGAATAAATTTTGTAAATAAAACACAGGACTTTAGTATTTATCTCACTAAAATGACAACTTTTTTTCCACATTCTAGTTCAGTGACCCATGTTCCAAGCTTGATTTCACCAGTCTTTACATGCCCTTTCCTTCTGACTTTCCCATTGACAAATTTGTTGAGAAAATCGTGGGTCTTCGTTCAGTCAACAAACACAGACCAAGTGGCTACTATAAGACAAGCCCAAAGGGCAGTTGAAGATAAATAGATTAATAAAGCATGACCCCTGCCCTTAAAACACTCACAACCTAGTAAGAGAGTAGAGACATAAATATATGACTGTGTAACTAACTGTTACGTGCTGTTATAGAAGAAAGCTGAGTTCTATGGGAATTGCAAGGATTGACAGGTGATGATGGAACAAGAGTCCCAAATAAATGGAAAAGCATTACAAAGTCATGAACGTGTCTCAAAAAGTGACAAGTATTTTAGGTGGTTGAAATATTGGTGAAAGTTAAAAGGGACAAGCTTGGAAGGCTACTATAAAGGTGTGATATATATTTACAATGGAATGTTACTCAACTACAAAATATTAAATATTGCCATTTCTGACAACATTGATCTGTCTAGAGGGAATTATGATAGGTGAAATAAACAGAAAAAGACAAATGCCACATGATCTCACTTACAACAAAAAATAAAACAATGAAAATAGACTCATAGATTCAGAGAATAAATAAATGGATGGTTGGCAGAAGTGATGAAGGTGTGGTTTGGGCAAAAGAGGTAAGGGTTATTAAGAGGTTCAAACTTCGAGTTATGAAATGAATAAGCCACAGGTCTTTGTGAACCTCCACCTTGGTGCACTTGGGTCAAGACTTGAACACGCAAATAGTGATAATTCAGCCCATCAGGCTCATCTCAGATACTTGGGAAACAGATCTCAGATTCAGGTGTGGCTTTATGAGCAAGTGAATATGTGGATAGAGGGCTGTATCATTTGTTTTGATGAGTATATGAACCTCATATTAGTTGATGCAAAAGAGAGTCAATCTAAAGCAAAGTTAAGAAAATAAATAGGTCAGATCATGCTAAAAGGAGATAAAATTATACTGCTCCAAAGTGTATCCAACTAGAAATGATCAATGAAGTGAGAAAACATTTGAAAAAACAGTTGGTTTTTTAGGTGTCCTTTGATAGAGACATTGTCCGTTAGTTCTAAAACATGTATTCATATTGTTTTGCTCATTCGTATGCTATTACCAGATAACAATAAATGCTGGGGCCTGTTTTTATAAAAATAAACCACAAGGATTAAATATACAGCATAAATAATATGATCAATAATATAATTACTTTGTATAGGAAGAAATGATTTCTAGATTTATCATGAGGATCACTGTATAATGCATGCAAATATCAAATCACTATGTAGTACACCTGAAACTAACATAATATTGCCTGTAGCTATGCTCCATAAATAATAATAATAAATCTTAAAATATCACTTGTAATGTAAAAAATAAGACTAGTTAGGAATAAATGTAATTTATAACTTATGTCTACATGGAGTTTGTACTTAAAGAAATTAAAGCAATTGAGAAAAATACTATGTCCATAAGTTGAAAAGTTCATCTTTTCATGATGAAAAGCATGAAAAGAAATATTCATACTCAGTATGAATATTCATAATCTCCTCAAATCAGTCTGAGTCGGGTCTGTTCCTAGACAATCCCAGCAAGTGCGTGTGTGTATGTGTGTGTGTGTGTATGTGTACATTGATGAGCTCATTCTTAAAAACATATAAAATTCAAATGATCCATAGTAGGGTATGGGCTTCCCTGATAGTTCAGTTGGTAAAGAATCCTCCTGCAATGCAGGAGCCCTCAGCTGGATTCCTGGGGAGGCAAGAGCTGCTGAAGAAGGGATAGACTACCCACTCCAGTATTCTTGGGCTTCCCAGGTGGCTCAGCTAGTAAAGAATCCACCTGCAATGTGGGAAACCTGGGTTCTATTCCTGGGTTGGGAAGATGCCGTGGAGAATGAAAGGCTACTCACTCCAATACTCTGGCCTAGAGAATTCCATGGACTGTATAGTCTATGGGATTAAAAATAGTCAGACACAAATGAGCAACTTTCATGTTCATTTTCATAGTACGGGTCATGCTCAGTCATGTCTAACGAATTGTGACCCCATAAACTGTAGTCCACCAGTCTCCTCTGTCTATGAGATTCTTCAGGCAAAAATACTGGAGTGGACTGCCAGTTTCCTTCTCCAGGGACTATTCCTGACTCTGGGATTGTCCAACATATTTGTGTCTCCTCATTGGCAGGAGAGTTCCTTACCACTAGTTCCACCTGGGAAACCCCTATAGCATGGCAAGAAATATCAAAGAACAAATCATATAGACAGTCTCTCATATTAACACTTACTGTAAAGCATAAGTAATAAGGTAGTGGAATATCGGTACAAAAATATGACAGAGGCCAATTAAAGAGAATTAAAATTCTTGAAATGGACTCACAATTGTTTATTTGATTTAAGACAAAATCTTCACTCTTTATCAGTAGGGGAAAGGATTAACTTCTAAAACAAATGACCTAGGGGCAATTGTAAATCCATACAGAAAAAAAACAATGAATCTTAACTTAAGGTATTTTAAAATTTGAGAGAAATTACAAACCTCAAACAACTAAGATTCTAAAATAAAGCATAGGAAAATTTCCTCATGAAGTTGAGAAAGACTATGATTTTTAAAAGAGGACACATTTTTTAAATTGTGCTAGAAGAAATGTCTAATTTTGTTCAACAAAATAGCATTAAGAAAAAGTCAAGTCATAAGTTAAGTTCATTCTCTCAGTCATGTCAAACTCTTTGCGACACCATGGACGGCAGCACCCCAGGCCTCCCTGTTCATCAACAACTCCCGGAGTTTACTCAAACTCATGTCCAGTGAATCAGTGATGCCATCCAACCATCTCATCCTCTGTTGTCCCCTTCTCCTCCTCCCTTCAATCTTTCCCAGCATCAGGGTCTTTTCAAATGAGTTATTTCTTCACATCAGGTGGCCAAAGTATTGGAGTTTCAGCTTCAGCATCAGTCCTTCCAATGACTGTTTAGGACTGATTTCCTTTAGAACTGAATGGTTAGGTCTCCTTGCAGTCCAAGGGACTCCAAAAGTCTTCTTCAACAACACAGTTCAAAAGCATCAGTTCTTAGGTGTTCTGAACCCCCAAGATGAAAAGTATGAGGAACCATGAAAAAAACGCTAGGATTCTTGGCCTCTGGAGGAGAAGAATTCAATCTGGGGCCAGAGACAAGGCTGGATGGCTCCAAGCTTTTGTGAAATAGAGTGTATTAAAGTATAAAAGGGATAGAGAAAGCTTCTGACATAGACATCAGAAGGGGACAGAAAGAGTACTCGCTTGCTAGTGTTAGCAATGGAGTTATATACTCTCTAATTAGTTATTACACTGAATCAAAAGAATGTCTGGAGGTTGTAAAGACCTCACTAGACCTACTCCCATAATTTACATTTTAAGATAACAGAATTAGCCAGAAGTGTTTTTTTTTTTTTTTCCAGAGGCTGTCCTCAAGAAGGATACATTATTGTTATATAATCCTAAGGAATGTAAAGGGAGCAAAGTTTGTCCTTTCTTCCTCCTTGAGAATTCCAGATCCCTCTCTCCTTGGGGACCACTATACTTCTTATCAACCTGCCTAGGAAATGATTCTCTCATAGACGGACCTTTGTTGACAAGGTAATGTCTCTGCTTCTTAATATACTATCTAGGGTTGGTCATAACTTTCCTTCCAAGGAGTAAGCATCTTTTAATTTCATGGCTGCAGTTGCCATCTGCAGTGATTTTAGTGTCCAAAAAAGAAAAAAAAGTCTGTCACTGTTTCTCCATCTATTTGCCATG
Source organism: Antilocapra americana (assembly GCA_007570785.1). NCBI lineage: Eukaryota > Metazoa > Chordata > Mammalia > Artiodactyla > Antilocapridae > Antilocapra > Antilocapra americana. The sequence continues at coordinate 2,984,090 of ML661345.1, forward strand.
AAGTGATGGGACCAGATGCCATGATCTTAGTTTTCTGAATGTTGAGCTTTAAGCCAATTTTTTCACTCTCCTCTTCACTTTCATTAAGAAGCTCTTTAATTCTTCTTCACTTTCTGTGATAAGGGTGGTGTCTGTTGTGCCCAGATCCCAATCTCCACAAACCACCAGGAGGCCATTCACCAATGCAAGCGCAAGAGGGAGTTTATTACAGACCCGGGTCCAGACCACACATACACACACCGACGAAGTGGAGTGAGGGCTGCGGCCCCGAGCCGCATGGTACAAGGCTTTTAAGGGAAAGAGACAAAGGGCAGGAGGGCTCGGAGGGGGTAATGTGTTTCAGCATCCTGTGACTGGCCGACGAGAGGGGAGGTCAGGGGATTTTTGCACTAACCGCTGATTAGCAGTCGTGTCTAGGGTGGTGACCTGGGGGTGGGGGAACTTGAGTGTTGCCTTCTATCCAAGATGGCAGCTCCTCTTTTTAAGATGGAGTCACTTAGGCTCTACAGTGTCATCTGCATATCTGAGGTTATTGTTATTTCTCCCAGAAATCTTGATTTCAACTTGTGCTTCATCCAGTCCAGCATTTCTTATGATGTACTCTGCATATAAGTTAAATAGAAGGGTGAAAATATACAGACTTGATGTACTCCTTCTCCTATTTGGAACCAGTCTGTTGTTCCGTGCCCAGTTCTATTGCTTCCTGATCTGCATACAGGTTTCTCAAGAGGCAGATCAGGTGGTCTGGTATTCCTATCTCTTTTAAGATTTTCCACATTTTATTGTTGTCCACACAGTCAAAGACTTTGGCATAGTCAATAAAGCAGAAATAGATGTTTTTCTGGGACTCTCTTGCTTTTCTGATGATCCAACGGATGTTGGCAATTTGATCTTCTGGTTCCTCTGCCTTTTCTAAATCTAGCTTGAACATCTGGAAGCCTAATTTGAAGAATCTGTTGAAGCCTAGCTTGAAGAATTTTGAGGATTACTTTACTAGCATGTGAGATGAGTGCCATGGTGTGGTAGTTTGAGCATTCTTGGACATTGCCTTTCTTTGGGATTGGAATGAAAACTGACCTTTTCCAGTCCTGTGGCCACTAGTGAGTTTTCCATATTTGCTGGCATATTGAGTGCAGCAGTTTCACAGAATCATCTTTTGGGATTTGAAATAGCTCAAATGCCATTTCATCACCTCCACTAGTGTTGTTCATAGTGATGTTTTCTAAGACCCACTTGACTTCACATTCCAGGATGTCTGGCTCTAGGTGAGTGATCATGCCATTGTGATTATCTGGGTTGTGAAGATCTTTTTTGTATTGTTCCTTTGTGTATTCTTAGTATCTTTTGCTTCTATTAGGTCCATACCATTTCTGTCCTTTATTGAGCCCATCTTTGCATGAAATATTCCCTTAGTATCTCTAATTTTCTTGAAGAAATCTCTAATATTTCCCATTCTATTGTTTTCCTTTCTTTCTTTATTGTTATTTATTTTTGTATTGATCACTAAGGAAGGCTTTCTATCTCTCCTTTCTATTTTTTGGAACTCTGCATTCAAATGGGTATATCTTTCCTTTTCTCCTTTGCTTTTCACTTCAAAGAATATTTTGCAATTCATATCTGACAAAAGGACTCAGGTAGAATATATTAAGTAGAATAATAAATACATTTTTAAAATACAGATAATGTAAGTTAAAAAAAGGAAAAGCTTTTGAATAGTCTCTTCCCAAAAAGAATATCAAAATGTTGATGAATAAATTAAAATTTGCTCACCACCATTAGTTTAGAGAAATGCAAATTGTAAACACCATTGGATACCATGCTTTAGCAACTAGAATAACTAAAATTAAAAGCACTGATTCTTCCAGATTTTGGTGTAAATGTATACCTGTTGGAAACTTCTTATACTGCTGATGCAAGGTTGAATTGGAAAATATTTTGCAGTACCCCCTACTAGGTATTAATATATACATACCTTGTAATATTGGAAGTCAGCTTCTGGATATTTAGTTATAAGAAATCAGGGTTTATGTTCACAAAAAAAAAAAAGTAAATGTTGCTTATAGCACCTTTGTTGCTATAGCCCCAGACTGGAAATTGGTATATTAATAGTGGTGTATTTATTGAATGAAATTCAGTACATAAATGAAAAAAAATAATACTAGTATATGTAGCAACTCTCTGTTTACGCTTTGTATTTCCCTAATATACATCATCACTTATATCTCTACCTATCCTTTGACTTACTACTTTTGCGTTCCAATCCTCTATGATGAAAATGGCAGCTTTTTTTTGTTGGTAATTCCTAAAAGGTCTTGTAGGTTTCACAGGTCATCCTCAGCTTCTTCAGCATCAGTGATCAAGGCATAGATTTGGATTACTGTGAATTTGAATGGTTTGCCTTGGAAACAAACCAAGATCATTCTGTAGTTTTTGAGATTGTACCCAATTAATCCACTCCAGACTTTTTTGTAGGCTATGAGGGCTACTCCATTTCTTCTAAGACATCATATTATGAAATTATTTTTCTATATATCTTGATGGCACAGTAAGTGGAGAGTGACAGAGACCAAAGAGATCAGTAGGGGCAATGAAATATGAGATGATGGACATTCAGCATTACAGCCTGTCTCAGTTTGATGCAAGATACAAGGACAGTAGCTAAAATGTAAGCTCGCTTTGCTATAAAGTCCGATGTGACATCGTAAGGATCGTAATAGACACCTTGAGATCCGTGGTCTGGTACCATGGTTAGGAATTCTGGTTCAGACTCCATCTAGCTGCTGGCTCTCCATCCGGCACTTAGGCTGCAAAATGTCTATTTCTCATTTTCACATTGAGGACGGTAATAGGTTTTTTCATGTGGTTGTTTTTAGAATATAAGGAGATAGTTTACTTCAGGCTTTAGTTAACTCCAAGATACATAGAAAAATAATTTCATAATATGTCTCTTCCTCATACTGGAGAAGGAAATGGCCACCCACTCTAGTACTCTTGCCTGGAAAATCCCATGGACGGAGGAGCCTGGTAGGCTACAGTCCATGGAGTCACGGAGTGTTGGACAAGACCAAACGACTTCACTTTCACTTTTCACTTTTCACTTTCATGCATTGGAGAAGGAACTGGCAACCCACTCCAATATTCTTCCCTGGAGAATCCCAGGGACGGAGGAGCCTGGTGGGCTGCCATCTATGGGGTCATACAGAGTTGGACACAACTGACATGACTTAGCAGCAGCAGCAGCTTCCTCATACACACAAAAAAATATGTATCAAGCAACTTTGAAGTTTAATTAGGCTTCTTTCAGGCTTCCTTTTGTCTTCAGAAAGATAATGTGAATCTGAGAATGGGAGTATTTAATTCAGATGACCATTATATCTATTACTGTGAGCAAGAACCCCTTAGAAGAAATGGAGTAGCCCTATGGCCTACAAAAAAGTCTGGAGTGCAGTACTTGGGTGCAGTCTCAAAAACTACAGAATGATCTTAATTCGTTTAAAATCTCACAGGTCAATCTTTTTTCCTTCAGTTCTTGCTGGCCCCTTGATGTGGTCCCCAGGGTTTAGCTCTGTAGCTAACATTCAAGTGCAGGTGCAAACTCCAGGGCAGGTGAATCCAACACTCAGCACCATGCTGTTATCAGAAGGCCCTTCCATTACCGGTCTGTTATAAGTTCAGTTTTCTTTTCTGATTAACCTTGGATATTTCCATTTCAAGAACATGGTCTCCATCACATACAAGCTAATATTTGAATGGCCATGCATATGTTGCAAAGTATATATATGTATATCTCAGTTCAGTTCAGTCGGTCAGTCATGTCTGACTCTTTGCAACCCCATGGACTGCAGCGCACACACACACACACACACACACACACACACACACACACACACATATATATAAACTCATTTATTCTCCTAATAATTCTTGAGAGAAGTGTGTATTCGCAGTTTGCAGATGGTTACTGGAAGCTCAGATAGGACCTGAGAGGTGATGGGTTGCCGTCTTTAAGAACTGGAGAATCTTGGGATAAATGTGAGTCTCTGAAATTTGTCTCCTCTTCTCCACAATGGAAATAATGTTTTCATATGGAGTTGTTGACAGAATTTAGGAAAACTTCTTATTCATATGGTGCTTAGCATGTTACAATAAAATGGTCATATATCACATGCTTCATATATAGTAACCTTGCTATCATTATGATCAATTTAAGTTTATTATCCTAATTATGGCAGAGGGAGACAAATTCTCAGGTGGCACAGACCCTAACCCACAGTATATTGTACTGCAATGCTCTTGCAGTCCTTCATAAAATGAAAGATTTTTGTATTTTAGACACTGACATTTTAGAGGCACTATTGAATGGTGCTTTGAAAGTTACATATTTTCAAGTTTCTCTGAAATTAACGTCTTATGATGCATCATTCAATCTGAATTATCCCACAATGAGAACATCCTGAGTCCCTGTGAGTGTTTTCATTAACTTTGTTAATGACCCTGCCCCTAAATTTCTATAGAGAATGCAGTCTTGATGAGCAGTGATTTCATTCCAGCCTAATAAAAATGATTCCAGAGGAGGTTGTTAGATTTTAAGGTCATGCAATGACTCTGTATATAACCTACTTTTTGTTATGTTAACTACAAGTATTTTTGAAAACATATTATTTTCAACAACACAATCTGTTAGTAACTAGCTTTCCTTGAAATTACTATTCAGTCTAATGTGATGAGTCCTTTGAATAATGGGTTCTTATGCTGGTTGTTGTATATTCATGTTTAGCTGCTATCTTTATGAATATCTAGTAAGTACTATTTATGCCCAATAATGTTCACACATGGAAGGGTATTTACTGTTCTTTCCTTTGATGTTTCCCTAAGCATGATTTGGAAAATATTAAGACTTCATTAGCTTGAAAAATTATCTTTGCTTAGAGTGATTTAGAGAAAGAAAGTTTCTTCTTACTGCAAATCATTTGGATATTAAATTTGGTATCCTTAAAGTACAAAGAATTCAAAATATGGCATGCTAAATAGAGGTTGGAGAGCAGAGGGAAGATATTTTAAAAAACTCATTTGAAGTCCACAGCACTCAAAGTCAGACTTACCTAAATTATATTTATCATTCAAAAAATGGAAGTAGTCCTAGCACATTGCATTATTCAACACTTTATACCCTGTACTGTCACTGCTAAATGTTATCAACTTTAGACTGCCACAAAGTTCATGGTGTATATATGTGTATGTGTGTGTTTTAATAACCATTTTTCAACAATTTCAACCAGCTAGGAAAATAATACATTTGGAAATATATCTCTTCCTAAGCATAAGATTTTCATTTTTACTGTAGAGATCTTTTCTTAAGAGGAACAATTGAAAATTTAATGTACTCACTCTGGCTAATCAAATAGATAACTTCTTTCCTTTTGGAAAAAAAATATTCATCTTTCTGAGATGGAAAGCTATCTATTGCATTTCTAAAGAATGACTTTTTCCTAAACCCAAGGTTTTATGGAATCCTCAAATCTGAATGAGAAATTCCCCGCAATCATTACTCCTGTGAAACAAAAGTCAAGAAAAACAAGGATGAAATAGTTGAGACCTCAGAAGAGTTGACCTGTTGAAACAATGCTATTGTCTAGGACAGATCTGGGCACAGCTGCCAAGGCAGGGACTCGACCTTTGATGGGAGATAGCTGCCCAACTGCCTGAGAAAATGGTATTATATTGTCTTCCCATTCTGCAGGCTGCCAACCTTGAAGGTAAGCAAGAGAATGCTATCTTTCCCCAAGAGTTCATGGCAGAGAAAACATCAAACCTGTAGTAATACCATTCAGCATTAAGAAAAAAGAGCTGAGTAATAGCCCTCAAGAGAGACACAGATCTCTAGGATTCCAGGTAGGAAAGAGGTGGTGATTCCCATGCAACCCTAATAGACAACATCTTTGTGCCTGAAAAAAGCAGGGAGAAGCAGAAACAAACTCCCAGATGTAGAAAATAAACTTACAGTTACCAAAGGGGAAAGTCAGGGGAAGGATAAATTAGGAATTTGGGATTAACAGATATACATACTACTATCTATAAAATAAATAAACAAAAGGGACCTACTGTATAGCAAAGGGAACTCTATTCAATATCTTATAATAAAGTGTAATGTAAGAGAATATAAAAAATAATATGTATATATATAGAGAGAGAAGGAAATGTGAACCCGCTCCAGTATTCTTGCCTGGAGAATCCCATGGACAGAGGAACCTGGCAGACTGCAGTCCTTGGAGTCGCAAGGGTCGGACATAACTTTGTATCTAAATCACCACCCAAATACATATATCAGTGATACATGTATACACACACACACACACACACACACACACACAAACGTTGTTGTTGCTGTTTAGTTGTCCAGTTGTGTCCAACTCTTTGTGACTCCATGGACAGCAGGACACAACTCCTCCCTATCTATACCATCTCCTGGAATTTGACCAAATTGATTGCATAGGTGATGCCTATACATATATCTGTATAACTGAATCACTTTGCTGTACATATGGAACTGAGACATTGCAAATCAACTATATTTTGATAACACTTTATTAAAAAGTAGGAAAATTGGACTTCTCAATGAAAGCCATACTTTGTTTTGATTTTGAAATTAGATATGGCATTTCTTAAACTTCAATGTCATTGAGCAATGCAAATTGTCTATCTATTCTGAAAATTCTGCAAATGGAAAATCGAGTTCTTTGCATATTCTTCCTCCCTATATGCCTTCATATTCACTTCATGTTTCCATTGGGGCCATAATAGGGAAAAATTCCCCATAAAAAGAGGAAAAGAGAAAACAATAAACAAACAAAAATAATTTTCAGTTGGCAGCATTGCATTTTCAAATCGTGCTACTATTTGATGTCTATTTGATTTCTTGGATTCAGTGTTACATTTACTGTTTGATAGCTTCATGTTTCCTTTAAAGCGTTTAGGCATTACGATATGTTCTGAATTCTTCTAGTTTTAATTTTTAAATTTGTTGAATCTGAGGACCCTTGGTATTTACTTAAATGTATAAATCCAGACTTTCATATTTTCTGCAGTCCTTCCACACCGGTTCTTCTTGGAAAACCAATTGAGATCCCAGGTGACAAGACCACCCCACGTTTCTTCATGTTTGTTTCTGTCTGGATCCCAAAGACAGATGCAGAACAAACAACAAACAAACTTGAATAAACCACATATTTCTGTCAATAATTCCTCCCTGTTCTGATGTCAGGCTGCTTGTCCCATTCCACCTGTTGTGCTGGATTGTGAGTTTTTCCTGCTGGAGACTGTGGCAGCAGCCTCTTTCTTGCCTCAAGCCTAAAGGAGATATTTTATCCAGGATAAGAGTGGTAATTCCCAGATCTCCCAAGTGTCTGTCCCATTCGTCTCCATGTAGGCTGTCTGGCTTTAGCTGTACAACTACTCGTATCCCCTCTACCTGAATATTATCTGGAAGTCCCCTATTCTTATTTTCAACATGTTATTATTCATCTTTTTAAATGTAAGCAACAGGAAGCCACCAGAATTATGGGGACTATTCCTCAGTTATTGAGGCATAAATTATCAGTGATTCTATTGAATAGTTTTACATCTATCTAAAGTGAAAATGCTTCAGAATTCTCTGCTTAGGAATTTTCTCTGTCTTTCCAAGTTAGGGGCATTGAAGCCTCATAAATGAGCTAATAAGCTTTGTATCTTTTCTTGGATATTGTTTGTTCTGTTACATAATATAGCTGAGAAATGATCTATTCTTCAAAACTTTGCTTGGAAAACTCTTTGAACCTGATACACTTTTCCAAGGAGAAAATCACTGGCTAATATCCGCATTTGTCGATAGTTAAGGCACTATTCAAATTATCTGGGTTTTTTTTTGAGGTTCAAGTTACATAATAATTCATTTTACTAATATAAGTCAAAATTTTTTTGAACTGATGTATATTTTCAGTACATTTTTCAGTGCATTTCTGTGCATGTTCTCAGTAATTTTCTTGTTTACATTTCTAATAGGTAATTTCAGGTTTACTTTCCTTTCTCTGAGACAATTAGTTTTTAATTCAAAGTGTATATACGTGAAGTTAAATGGATGTTAGGAAACATTTCTATGAACAAAGCTAGTGGAGGTGATAGAATTCCAGCTGAGCTATCTCAAATCCTTAAAGATGATGCTGTTAAAGTGCCACATTTAATATGCCAGCAAATTTGGAAAACTCAGCAGTGGCCACAGGACTGGATAACATTAGTTTTCATTCCAGTCCCAAAGAAGGACAATGCCAAAGAATGTTCAAACTACTGCACAATTGTGCTCAATTCACTTGCTAGCAAGGTAATGCTCAAAATCTTTCAAGCTAGACTTTAACAGTAAATGAAACAAGAACGTCCAGATGTACAAGCTGGATTTTGAAAATGCAGAGGAACCAGAGATCAAATTGCCAACATCCATTGAATCATAGAAAAAGGAAGGGAATTCCAGAAAAGCATCTGCTTAATTGACTACACTAAAGCCTTTAACTGTGTGGATCACAACAATCTGTGGAAAATCCTTAAAGACATGGGATTACCAGATCACCTTATCTGCCTCCAGAGAAACCTGTATGCAGGTCAAAAGTAAACAGAACCAGACATGGAACCACTGACTAGTTCAAAACTGGGAAAGGAGTACGTCAAAGCTGTATATTGTCATCCTGCTTATTTAACTTATATGCAGAGTACATCAGATGAAATTCCAGGTTGAATGAAACACAAGCTAGAACTAAGATTTCTGTGAGAATTACCAATAATCTCAGATAGGCAGATGACACCACCCTTATGGCAGAAAGTGAAGAGGAACTAAAGAGCCCCTTGATGAAAGTTAGAGAGGAGAGTGAAAAGGCTGGCTTAAAACTCAACATTCAAAGTACAAAGATCATGTCATCTGGAACCATCACTTCATGGCAAATAGATGGGGAAACACAGGAAACAGTGATAGAATTTATTTTGTTTGGCTCCAAAATCACTGCAGATGGTGACTGCAGCCACAAAATTAAAAGACACTTGCTCCTTGGAAGAAAATCTATGACAATTCTAGATAGCATATTAAAAAGCAGAGACGTCACTTTGTTGACAAAGATGCATATATTCAAAGGTATATTGTTTACAGTAGTCATGTACGGATGTGACAGTTGGACCATAAAGAAAGGCTGAATATCAAAGGATTGATGCTTTTGAACTGTGTGCTGGAGAAGACTCTTAAGAGTCTCTTGAACTGAAAGGAGGTTAAGCCAATCAATCATAAAAGAAACCAACCTTGAATATTAATGAGAAGGACTAATGCTGAAGCTTCAGTACTTTCATCACCTGATGCAAATAGAAAGAGCTCATTGGAAAGGATTTTGATGCTGGGAAAGCTTGAGGGCAAGAGGAGAAAGGTGAAGTGGGACAGAGGATGAGATAGTTGGGTGGACATCATTGACTCACTGGACATGAGTTTGGGCAAACTTCAAGAAATGGTGAAGTGCAGAGAAGCCTTGCATGTTGTAGTCCATGGAGTCACTGACTTAGACAAGACTGAGTGACCGAACAACAAATATTTTCCTTAAAATTTGTTATCAGATTTTAACACACGTATTGAAAGTAAATACCACATAAAAGTATGGAAGTGATAACATAAACACTCACTCTTCAATGTATATGCAAACCTGTATTTATTTTTAATATGTTAATTTGTCTTTGCTTGAAGAGATATGTTTAAGCTACTCCTTCTGATTAATGATTTGTCAAATTCTCATTTTATTTCTATTGTTTTTGTATGTGTGATTTGAAATTCTGGCATTGAAAGTATTAAAAATCTTGATTCTTGGATTCTTGTCATTTTGGAGAAAAAAAAATTGTCAATATTAAATATATGTATCCTTCCTTTTAAGCTTGATATGTATTTTCTCTACATTAAATTAGGTCTGTTTACTCCTCTTGTCAACATGTGCCTTTTGTAGATCATTTTTACTTTTCTACTTTTAACCATTTTATGTGATTTATAGTACATCTAGTTAGATTTTATTTTTATCAGTAACAATGATTTATTTTAAGATGCACAACTAATTAACTAACTTAACTTTCCTGATATTAAATATTTTAGATATTTTATTGTATCATGTATTTTCTCCTTTTTTTCTGATGTTTTGAATTCAAAACCTTATAGAACTGATGCTCCAAATCCCATCCAATATGTCTACACTAGTATGCATGATTGAAAAAGACTCTGACGCAGGGAAAGATTAAAGGCAAAAGGAGAAGGGAGTGGCAGAGGATGAGATGGTTAGATAGTATCACTGACTCAAAGCATATGACTTTGAACAAACCCTGTGAGAGAGATGAGGACAGAGGAGCCTGGCAGGCTGCAGTCCTTGGGATCACAAAGTCAGACATGACTTAGCCAAGGAACAACAACATGCCTCAATCATTGGGCTTCCCTGGTGGGTCAGAAGTAAATGATCTGCTTGCCAATGCAGGAGACACAGAAGATGTGGGTTAGATCCCTGAGGTGGGGACATCCCTTGAAGAAGGATATGGTGATCAACTCCAGTATTCTTGCCTGGGAAATTCCATAGACAGAGGAGCATGATAGGCAGTCCTTGGGGTTGCGAAAGAGTTGGACATGACTTAGCAACTAAACAACAAACAACATGCCCCAATCACTAGTTCTACACAGAATAGAAATATAGGTATATATTTCATATGCATTTTTACTCTAAAATTTATTTCTTCCAGAAAATATTTCATCTGTGTTATGTGTACTTTATGTTGTGTATCATCTTTGTTCTATGTAAGCTAATCAGCAACAATAATATTATCAATAATAATAATTATAATTTGGCTTTGTTCCTATATCAATTTGTCTATTTGGTTACATAGTTCATTCATTGAGATATATAGGCATATATAATTTTAAATTTGTAATGTGTAATTTTTACTTTTAATTTTTGTTCAGATAATTTCTTTAAATATATGTGACTTTTCAAGATAAATAGTTTAATCATACCGGAGTTTTCTTCTAACTTGTTCAAATCTATTCCTTCAGGTGTTAGTTCTTCTCTATATTAAGTTTTCTCAATTTTATATTTAAAGATCATCATTTCACTCATTGTTATTTCACTTATCTTTTTTCCCAGTATTTATCATAGGGATGTAAAGAAGTTACAATGATTTCTTATTTACTGGGGTGGCAAGCATTCTCCTCCTACTGGAGAATAGGTATGAACGCTTCTTTGCAGACTTGTGCCTTTATATTCTCTGTACCCGTCTCTTCAGTATGGAGGCAAAAGCCACTGTGTAGCATCAGTGGGTAAAGAGGCTAACAGACTTCAGCATTGTAAATTGATTTTCTAACTCCAAAATTATCTCGAATGTAACTTAAGCATCTTTTAATTATCTGAGTTTACTACTCCTTGATTTCACTCCAGTAATTGAAAAATTTTGTTATGCATGTGTTTTTCTCTGCAAGTACTTTTTTGTTTTTACTGTTTTCTCTTTAGATTTAACATCATTTTTTTTCTTTTGTAACTTTAGGAAACTTCCAACCACCACACATTTTTTTTTAAACATAGACAATAGTCAATAATATTTGAATATATTACTGATTTACACAATTAAAGCTAAATGTGAAATTTGAAAAATCCCCATATAAGATGGAGAAAAGAAACAATGTTCTTCATAACTGACTTAAAGGTATTTATTAATATGTTGCTCTCTGAAAATAAGAGAGATATGCATAAGCATGTCAGATACACTTATTTTGAGAATAACATTAAATAATTCTAAGTGTGTATGTGCTCAGTTGTGTCTGACTCTTTGCTACACCATGGTCTGTAGCCTCCCAGGTTCCTATGTCCATGGGTTTTTAGGCAAAAATACTATAGTGGGTTGCCATTTCTTCCTCCAGGGGATATTCTTGATCCAATGATCAAACCTGTATCTCCTGTTTCTCCTGCATTGACAAGAAGATTTCTTACCCAATGGGACTTCAGAGAAGGCCAATAATTCTAAATGTAATCTCAAATATCAACATTTTTAAAAAACATCCATTGAATGGAATCAGTATAATGTTATCTATCTTTCTGAAAAATACAAATGATGAATTAATGGAGAATTACAAATTATCTTGAAATAAGTATCCTTGAGGAATTTTGGGGGAAAAAAAAACCAATAAAGATATGGTAGATGGAGTCCATTCTTAAAAGGACAAGGGTGTATTAACACTGTTAGGTTTCCTAGGTGGCACGGAGGTAATGGATCTAATTGCCAGTTCAGGAGATGCAGGAGACTTGAGTTGGATGCCTGGGTCAGGAAGTTCTCCTGGAGAAGGAAATGACAACTCATTCCAGTATCCTTTCATGGAAAACTCCATGGACAAAGCTGCCTGGTGGGCTACAGTCTATGGGTCACAAAGAGTCAGACATGTTAACACTGTTACTTAAAGTCAGAAAATTGTTATTGTTTAGAATGCTAAGGATAATTGATTTTTCATAAAATAGAACATACTTCAGCCTAATAGTGTCTACGTCTAGTCATCTGGTTAGACCTTAGCTGTTAGAGAGATAGGCCTGTAGAACTGGTCTTTGCAATGGTACCAGCTTGGATTTTACTGATAGGTTCTATCAAGCCAAGGTCTCTTCCCTCACTTAGATTTTTGATTGCTCCTGTTCTGAAAAGATGAGCTTTTAATAAGAAGGCAGAATTGAGATACAGATGAGACTGTGAGAGTGTGAGAGTTACAGTGTACTCAGTCAGCATCACTTGATGGGGGCATTGACTGATTATTCATTAATGTAGCCATGTGGTCATTCAGTAAATATGTGTTGAGCACTTACAGTGATATAGAGACTTACTATATGGAGCTCTGGATATATATCTTTTTAAAGTGTATAAGCCACAAATTTCTGACAGAGTAGACAATGGACACATAATTTAAAAAGTGTGATAAATGTAACTGGGGCCATGGAATAGCCACTTTTCACAAGATAATGGATGGAGGCAAGCAGCAAACTCAGCTGTAGACCCATGATGTGGACAGTTAATAAGGATCCCAAGTGCAGGTAAAAGAAGTGATTTTTAAAAAGAAATAATTTTGAAATTCAAAGTGTTTTCTATGTGAACCGATGAATAACCTGTTCTGGCTTACTGAATCTCCTACTCACAAATACAGCCATAATAAAACAATGCATTTCCATGAATGGAAGAGCACATTTCCATCAAGTTTGAGATGGATAAACTTCAGTGGTAATCTCTCCTAGACACCAGTCCTGTAAATTCAGGGGGAAAAAAAAAAATTCTGCATCCATTTAAATAAAGAAAATATCTAAATTTTTTACTTTCATATGTTTTATATAGTCCAGTTTGATCACATGTATTTCTCAATATTAATTTACAAGGTCAATTTTCATTCCAGTCCCAAAGAAGGGCAATGCCAAAGGATGTTCAAACTACCATGCAGTTGCGCTCATTTGACATGCTAGTAAGATTAGGCTCAAAATGCTTCCAGTAAACTGAGAACTTCCAGATGTACAAGAGTGTTTAGAAAAGGCAGAGGAAACAGAGATCAAATTGCTAACAGTTGCTGGACCAGAAAAAGAGAAAGCAGGGGAATTCCAGAAAGACATTTACTTCTTCACTGGCTACACTAGAGCCTTTGATCATGTGGATCACAACAGAATGTGGAAAATTCTTAGAGATTAGAGTACCAGACCACCTTACCCGCCTCCTGAGAAACCTATTTGTGGGTCAAGAAGCAACAGTTAGAACTTTACATAGAACAACTGACTGGTTCAAAATTGGGAAAGGAGTACAACAAGGCTGTATATTGTTACCCTGTTGATTTAATTTATATGCAGAGTGCTGTTGCTTAGTCAGTCAGTCGTGCCCAACTCTTTGTGAACTCATGGACTACAACCTACCACTATCCTCTGTCCATGGGATTCTCCTTACAAGAATACTGGAGTGGGTTGCCATTCCTTTCTCAAACGGATCTTCCCAACCCAAGAATCAAACTCGGGTCTTCCACATTGTAGGCAAATTCCTTACCACCTGAGCCACCAGGGAAGCCCATACATCATGCCAAATGCCAGGATGCATGAACCACAAGTTTGAACAAGATTGCCAGGAGAAATATCAATAACCTCAGGTATGCAAATAATATCACTCTGATGGCAGAAAGTGAAGAGGACCTAAAGAACCTCTTAATGAATGTGAAAAAGGAGAGTGAAAAAGATAGCTTAAAACTCCACATTTAAAAAACTAAGATCTTGGCATCCAGTTCCATCACTTCATGGCAAAAAGAAGGGGAAAAAGTGGAAGCAGCAACAGATTTTATTTTCTTGGGCTCCAAAGTCACTGCAGATGGTGACTGTAGCCATAAATTAAAAGATGCATTCTCCTTGGAAGGAAAGCTATGACAAACCTATTATTAAAAGGCAGAGACATCACTTTGCTGACAACAGTTCTTATACTTAAATCTATGGTTTTCTGAGTAATCATGTACAGAGGTGAGTGTTGGATCATAAAGAATGCTGAGCACCAAAGAATTCATATTTTTGAATTGTGGAACTGGAGAAGACTCTTAAGAGCCCCTTGGACTGCAAGAAGATCAAGCCAGAGCATCCTAAAGGAAATCAACCCTGAATATTTATTGGAAAGACTGATGCCAAGAAATACCTCACTGGAAGAAACACTGGTGCTGGGAAAGATTGGAGGAAAACGAAGAGGGAAGCAGCACAGGATGAGAAGGTTGGATAGCATCACTGACTCAATGGACATGCATTTGAGAAAAGTCTGGAAGATAGTGGAGGACAGAGGAGACTAACATGCATGCAAAGGGTCAGACCCAACTCAGTGACTGAAAAACAACTGTATATTTCAAGAAACTGTAAGTGTTATGGACTAACTATATATATATAATAAAATGCATAACAAATGTGAAGAAGATTAAACATTTTACCTCAGACTACTTAACTACACCTCAGTCAGCCACACAAAACCAAGAAAATAATAACAAACTATGACTCTATTGAAAAAGAGTAAATAGGTACTTATAATAAAATATAATAGAAATTTATGACACATAGATAATATAGTTCTATGTGTCTACTTCTACACTATCTGTCCTGTGATATTCCTCTCCACCAAGCAATACACAGGATTAATCAATTAACTTTAAATTCTCCCAGCCATACTCATCAAAATTTGACAGAATATTCTACATTATCATGTACACATCTGTGCCTTCTCACTGATTAAATGAAAAGGATGAAAAATGCCTAATGTGTATTGACCCTTTTTGTCACTGGAAAAAAATATTTTTGAAATATGGTCATTTTTTTTTCTATTCTAAACACAAACAGAAACTGAATAAGTTATAACCAAATGTACTAGTAGAATGGATAATTAAACTGCTTGATATTCTTAAAATGGAAATGTTCTTGAGTGCATATTCTTATGGAATGGACTGGAATGGACTAATAAGCAATAATGTGAATAAACAAATAATTATTACATACAGCAACATTAATGATTCTCATAAACTTTAATCAGAATGTCAAAGAAGTCAGACCAAAAATAAAAAGAAAAAAATGATACCTGAAAGACAAATAGGCACAATTAAATTCTACTTTCAGAAATTAGGAAAGTGGGCACCCTTACAGGTACTGACCTAATGGGTGAACAAATAAATTTCTTGAAGTGGTAACCTTTGGTGTCTTCATTTGGGAGACAAATACATATTTATATATTGTGTGAAAATCACTAGGATGCAAGCTTGTATGTTGTATTTCAATTAAATAATTCTTTAAAAAATTATGCTACTATAAAGAAAAGACTAATATGTGACACAAAAATTACCAAAAAAATCATTGCAGATTGTCAACCAAAATAGCTGCCTGTGGCAATGAAAAGAAAACCTGCAGGACTGGGAAAATCCATAGTTTTGGGGGGAGGAAAAAGCCATCCCCCCAAAAAATAAAACCCCATATATATAATTCCAGAGCCAGCTAAAGTATCATCCAAAGTACTATTTGGAAAGAATTGTGTAAATAGTAAGAAAATGTATATCCCTGTGAATATACTGAAAGAAATAGTAAAGAATATAATTATCAAAAATAGTTAAAAGATTAAAGGAAATAAAAAAGAACTGTGAGCAAACCAGTCATTACTGAGTTATAAATCTAATAATGTGTTGCATATATCAGGAGTTATGAAAAGTTTGCATATTTAAAACATAGTACATAGTTTCTGGTCTTATGCTTAGATCTTTGATCCATTTTGAGTTTATCTTTGTGTATGGTGTTAGAAAGTGTTCTAGTTTCATTCTTTTACAAGTGGCTGTCCAGTTTTCCCAGCACCACTTGTTAAAAAGGTTGTCTTTTCTCCATTGTACACTCTTGCCTCCTTTGTCAAAGATAAGGTGTCCATAGATGAGTGGATTTATCTCTGGGCTTTCTATTCTGTTCCATTGATCTATATTTCTGTCTTTGTGCCAGTACCATACTGTCTTAATGACTGTGAATTTGTAGTATAGCCTAAAGTCAGGTAGGTTGATTCCTCCAGTTCCATTCTTCTTTCTCAAGATTGCTTTGGGTACACGAGGTTTTTTGTATTTCCATACAAATTGAGAAATTATTTGTTCTAATTCTTTGAAAAAGACCTCTGGTAGCTTGATAGGAATTGCATTGAATCTATAGATTGCTTTGGGTAGTATACTCATTTTCACTATATTGATTCTTCCAATCCACGAACACGGCATATTTCTCCATCTGTTTGTGTCCTCTTTGATTTCTTTCATCAGTGTTTTATAGTTTTCTATATACAACTCTTTTGTTTCTTTAGGTAGAATTACTCCAGGACATGGAAGCAACCTAGATGTCCATCAACTGACGAATGGATAAGAAAGCTGTGGTACATATACACAATGGAATATTACTCAGCATTTAAAAAAAATTCATTTGAAGCAGTTCTATTCAGATGGACAAAACTGGAGCCCATTATCCAGAGTGAAGTAAGCCAGAAGCAAAAACAACAATACAGTATATTAACACATATATATGGAATTTAGAAAGACGGTAATGAGAACCCAACATGCGAGACAGCAAAAGGAACGCAGATATATAGAATAGACTCGTGGACTCTATGGATGAGGGTAAGGGTGGGATGATATGGGAGAATGGCATTGAAACACTTTAATTATCATATGTCTAATCAATCGCCAGCCCAGGAGTGATGCTCGGGGCTGGTGCGTCGAGATTTCCCGGCGGGAGGGAGGAGGGGGGAGGAGGGAGGGGGTTCTGGAGGGAGAACATATGTAAACCCATGGTGATATCATGGCATTGTATGGCAAAAACAATAATAATAAATAAATAAAAAAGAAAAAAGAAAATAAAACATAGTACATGAGGATTAGTCAAAAGTAATGTGGACAAAGAAGAGAGAATTCTGGCACAACTTAGTAAAGGGCTCCGTTGTTTTGAGAAAATAATAATATCAATTAAGACTGTGTCAAATAAATTGCATCATTTCTCCTTTGTCAGATACAAGGAGAACTTATTAATAGAAGAGAATACATGTTAAACCAAGAAAAATAAAATAAAAATAAAGAACAAAATGGTATAGACTACATTGTATCTGCTCAAAATTCACATATTAACGATTTACCCCTAATGTTATGGTACTTGGAGATGGAGCCTTTGGGAGGTAAGTGAGATTAGAACATGTCATGAGAGTGGAGATCTCGTGATGAAATTTGGGAAGAGAGAGGAAGACATCTCTTTCTTTCCTCCATATAAGGCACAACAAGAAAGTGATCCACAAAACAAGAAGAGGCCTTCTAAGAAGTGAGAAAAAAAAAAGTCTGTGTTTCAGCCCCATGCTCCATGATTCTCTATTACATCAGAGCAATAGACATTATTCTAACAGGAAGCAAGTTATGAAGCAAAGATTTATAAAGAAAGAACAAAGTCAATAGGCAACACAAATTAAAATTATAGAATTTGTTGTTGTTGTTGTTGTTGTTGCTGTTCAGTTGCTCAATAGAGTCTGACTATTTGCAACTCCATGGATTGCAGCATTCCAAGATTCCCTGTCCTTCACTATCTCCCGGACTTTGCTCAAACTTGTGTCATTAAGTTGGTGATATCATCCAATGATCTCATCCTCTGTGATCCCCTTTCCCTCCTGCCTTCAGTCTTTCCCAGCATGAGGGTCCTTTCTAATGAGTCTGTTCTTTGCATCAGGTGGCGAAAGTATTGGAGCTTCAGCTTAAGCATCACTCCTTCCAAAGAAAGACAATGTCAAAGAATGCTCAAACTACCGTAAAATTGCACACATCTTACAATACTTTAAGTAAAATAATGCTTAAAATTCTCTAAGCCAGGCTTCAGCAATACGTGAACCATAAACTTCCAGATGTTCAAGCTGGTTTTAGAAAAGACAGAGGAACCAGAGATCAAATTGCCAACATCCGATGGATCATCGAAAAAGCAAGAGTACCAGAAAAACATTTATTTATGTATCATTGACTAGGCCAAAGAACCTTTGACTGTGTGGATCACAATAAACTGTGGAAAATCCTGTAAGAGATGGGAATGCCAGACCACCTGACCTGCCTCTTGAGAAATCTGTATGCAGGTCAGGATGCAACAGTTAGAAGTGGACATGGAGCAACAGACTGGTTCCAAATAGAAAAAGGAGTATGTCAAGGATGTATATTGCCAAACTACTTATTTAACTTATATGAAGAGTACATCATGAGACACACTGGGCTGGAAGAAGCATAAACTGGAATCAAGATTGCCAGAAGAGATATCAATAACCTCAGATACGTAGATGACACCAGCCTTATGGCAGAAAGTGAAGAGGAGCTAAAGAGCTTCTTGATGAAACTGAAAGTGGGGAGTGAAAAAAATTGATTTAAAGCTCAACATTCAGAAAACCAGGATCATGGTGACAGAGTCATCCCCTAGGCAGGTTGATAAGAAGTCTAGGGGTCCCCATGGAGAGAGGAGTCTGGAATTCTCAAGGAGGAAGAAAGGACAAACTTATTTTTCTCTCTACATTCTTTAGGATTATATAACAATAATGTATCCTGCTTGAAGACAGTTTGGAAAAAAAACCTTCTGGCTAATCCTGTTATCTTAAAATGTAAATCATGGGAATGGGTCTGGTGAGGTCTTTACAACCTCCAGACATTCTTTTGATTCACTGTAATAACTAATTTGAGAGTATATAACTCCAGTGCTAATGCTAGCAAGGGGGCATTCTTTCTACCCCCTTCTGATGCCTACGTCAGAAGCTTTCTCTATACTTTAATAAAACTTTATTATACAAAAGCTCTGAGCAAGCAAGACTTGTCCCTGGCCCAAGATTGAATTCTTCTCTTCCAGAGGCCAAAATTCCCGGCATCTTTGTTGTGATTTCGTCCACAACCTTTCAATGGCATCCATCACTTCATGGCAGATAGATGGGGGAAAAGTGGAAACAGTGGCTGACTTTATTTTTCTGGGCTCCAAAATTACGGCAGATGGTGACTGCAGCCATGAAATTAAAAGACGCTTACTCCTTCGAAGGGAAGTTATGACCAACCCAGACAGTATATTAAAAAGCAGAGACATTACTTTGCCAACAAAGGTCCATTTAGTCAAGGCTATGGTTTTTCCAGTAGTTATGTATGGATGTGAGAGTTGGACTATAAAGAAAGCTGAGCACTGAAGAATTGATGCTTTTGAACTGTGGTGTTGGAGAAGATTCTTGAGAGTCCCTTAGACTGCAAGGAGATCCAACAAGTCCATCCTAAAGGAGATCAGTCCTGGGTGTTCATTGGAAGGATGACAGAGGATGAGATTGCTGGATGGAATCACCAACTTAATGGACATGGGTTTAGGTGGACTCTGGGAGGCCTGGTGTGCTGAGGTTCATGGGGTCACAAAGAGTCAGAAATGACTGAGCAACAGAACTGAATTGAACTTCCAATAAATATTCAAAATTGATTTCTTTAGGATTGACTGGCTTGATCTTGTTGTAGTCCAAGGGACTCTCCAGAGTCTTCTCCAGCACCATAGTTTGAAAACATCAATTCTTCAACACGCACCCTTCTTTATGGTCCAATTTTCACAAGCATACTTTACTACTGGAAAATCAAGAGTGTTGACTATACATACTTTGTCAGAAAAGCAATGTTTCTACTTCTTAATATGTGTCTAGTTAGTCATAGTTTTTCTTCCAATAAGCAAGAAGCTTTTATTTTCATGGCTGCAGTCACCATCTATACTGATTTTGGAGCCCAAGAAAAGAAAGTCTGTCACTATTTTCATTGTTTGTCCATCTATTTTTCATGAAAGGATGGGGTCCGATACCATTATCTTCATTTTTTGAATGTTGAGTTTTAAGCCAGCTTTTTTATTCTCTTCTTTCAACTTCATCAGGAGCCTTTTTAGTTCCTCATCACTTTCAGCCATTAAAGTGGTGTCATCTGCATATCTGAATTTATTGATATTTCTCTCCACAATTTTGATTCCAGCTTGTGCTTCATCAAGCTCAGAATTTCACATGATGTACTCTACATATAAATTAAATAATCAGGGTGACAATATGCAGCCTTGATGTAGTCCTTTCTCAAATTTGAACCAGTCTGCTATTCCATGTGAAGTTCTAACTGTTGCTTCTTGACCTGCATACAGATATCTCAGGAGGCAAGTAAGGTGGTCTGGTAGGTCCATCCCTTTAAGAATTTTCCATAGTCTGTGGTGATCCACAAAATCAAAGGCTTTAGTACTGTAAATGAAGCAGGTGTAAATATTTTTCTGGAATTCTCATTTTTTCTAAGATTCAACAAGTGTTGGCAATTTGATCTTCAGTTCCTCTACCTTTTCTAAATCCAACATGAAATCCAGAAGTTCTCAGTTGACACACCGTTGAAGCCTAGCTTGAAGGATTTTGAGGATTAGCTTGCTAGCATATGAAATAAGTTCAATCTGATAGCAGTTTGAACATTCTTTGGCATTACTCTTCTAAAGAATCCTCCTCCAATGCGGGAGACCCCAGTTCGAATCCTGAGTTTGGAAGTTTCTATGGAGAAGGGATAGATGGCCCACTCCAGTATTCTTGGGCTTACCTGGTGGCTCAGATGATAAAAAATCTACCTGCAGTATGGGAGACCTGGGTTCGATCCCTGGGTTGGAATATACCCTGGAGGAGGGCATGGCAACCTACTCCTCTATTCTTGCCTTGAGAATCCTCCTGAACAAAGGAGCCTGGTGAGCTACAGATCATGGGGTCACAAAGAGTCAGACACGACTGAGCAATTAAGCACACACAGCACAGGATGAAACTGATATTTTCCAGTCCTGTGCCCACTGCTGACTTTTCCAAATTTGCTGGCATATTGAGTGTAGCCCTTTAACAGTATCATCTTTTAGGATTTAAAATCGCTCAGCTAGAATTCCACCATCTCCATTAGCTTTGTGCACAGTAATGCTTCATAAGGCCCTCTTGACTTCACACTCTAGGATGTCTGAATCTAGGTGAGTGACTACATCATAGTGGTTGTCCAGGTCATTAAGATATTTTCTGTATAGTTCTTCTGTGTAGTCTTGCTACCTCTTCTTAATATCTTCTGCTTCTGTTAGGTCCATACTCTTTCTGTCCTTTACTGTGCCCATCTTTACATGAAACATTCCCTTGGTATCTCTGATTTTCTTGAAGAGGTATCTGGTCTTTCCCATTTTAATGTTTTCCTCTTTTTTTTTTTGCAGTGTTCACTTAGGAAGACATCCTTATCTCTCCTTGCTATTCTTTGGAACTCTACATTCAGGTGGCTATATTTTCCCTTTTTCCTTTTCCTTTCACTTTTCTTTGAGGAAGCATGTGTGTGTATCTTCTCCTGTGAGAACACCAAAATCACAACTAAATGCTGAACAACCATCGACAGGAGAACATTGAAAGCCACCAGAAAAAGATATCCATGTTAAAAGGCAAAGAAGAAACCACAGCAAGATGGTAGGAGGGGTGCAATTATGTTTAAAATCAAAATTCATACCTGCCAGAGACATTCAGATGGCACAAACAAAGCCTGTGTGCACCAGGACCCAGCAAAGGATCAATGACCTCCACAAGAATTGTCTTAGTCTCAGAAATTGTTAATTTTGGAAATATGTATTTGAGAACGGAGATGATCAGACAGGACAAATAAAGCCTGAACCAAATCTAGCACAGAAGGGTTGCAAGTGCTAGAGAAATGCAGTATACAAAATTAATATGAACCAAAAGAAAAATGCATAGCAATACTACAGCTGAGAAAATATATGCTGAAAATAACTGAGAAAATAACATGTAATATCTATAGCTGTATGAAACGTATTACTTAATAATTAAAATACAGTCTTTTAATTCTATATATAATGTATTAAATCCAATGGACCTAAATCATAGTCTAAAAATATGAAAATTAAAGTGAAACAATTACATAGTGAGTGTGAAAGATCTCCAAAAATTAAAGAAGAATTTCACATTGCAATGGTTTAAATGAATAAGTCAAATAACTAAAGAGTTCAATTCTATAATGTATATTCCATCAGTATCTATGTTAGAAGTTAAAAATATAAATAATACTCAAGGAATCATTGTGTAGCATTAACAACCCAACATACTTCAAATATATAATTTTACTTATTATTAACAACAAATATAAGAGGAAAATAATGCTATTGTCAATATTTAATATATTAGAAATGTGAATCATGAAGAGCAAAAAGGGTTAGCTTGAGGTTGGTGGCAGAGGGTTTAACATTAAAAACATTATTAAAATAATTAGAAAATTAGAATTAAGCAGCAAGAGAGTCTATAAAATAGCATCAAACCAGCAACAAAATCATCCAGAATCCCAAACACAATTTCCAATATTGTCCTTCAAATACAAGGGGCTGGTGTGTCTTAGAGGAATGACTGGTCCTAGGATTCTGGCATGGAAAATATAAGATGATCCTTCAGCATGAATAGTGTCCCATTTTAAGACAATGTATAAAAACCTAAGGATGGACATATATCAAAATGTTGTGGGCAACTACCTCAAAGAGCTCCTTATGGTCAAGCTTAAACAAATTTAAGCAACCACAACAATAAAAATAACCACATTAAAGAATTGTACCATAAAAAAAGATAATTATAATTTCATAGTAATATTATTATCAAATATATAAATAAATGGAAAAAAAAAACAAATCTTCTTTATAGAGGCAATCCATAAAATGTATGTAAACACCCTACCCCACTCCAGAAGGCAAGCTTAATTCTCTGTCCCTATCCCTGTATCCTCTAGTGAGTTAAAAGCAAGAGAGTTCCAGAAAAAAACATCTATTTCTGCTTTATTGACTATGACAAGGCCTTTGACTGTGTGGATCACAATAAACTGTGGGAAATCCTGAAAGAGACGGGGATAGCAGACCACCTGACCTGTCTCTTCCTGTATACAGGTCAGGAAGCAACAATTAGAAGTGAACATGGAACAACAGACTGGTTCCAAATAGTAAAAGGAGTACATCAAGCCTGTATATTGTCATCCTGCTATTTAACTTATATGCACAGTACGTCATGAGAATCACTGGGCTAGAAGAAGCAAAAGTTGGAATCAAGTTTTCCAGGAGAAATATCAATAACCTCAGATATGCAGATGACACTATCCTTATGGCAGAAAGTGAAGAGGAACTAAAGAGCCTCTTGATGAAAGTGAAAGAGGAGAGTGAAAATGTTGGCTTAAAGCTCAACATTCAGAAAAGTAAGATCATAGTGTTTTGTCCCATCACCTCATGGCAAATAGATGGGGAAACAGTGAAAGGCTTTAATTTTGGGAGCTCCAAAATCACTGCAGATAGTGATTACAGTGATGAAATTAAAAGACGCTTATTCCTTGGAAGGAAAGTTATGACCAATCTAGACAGCATATTAAAATGCAGAGACATTACTTTGCCATAAAACGTCCATCTAGTCAAGGCTATGGTTTTTCCAGTGGTCATGTATGGATGTGAGAGTTGGAGAATAAAGAAGGCTGAGCACTAAAGAATTGATGCTTTTGAACTGTGGTGTTGGAGAAGTCTCTTGAGAGTCCCTTTGACTGCAAGGAGATCCAACCAGTCCATCCTAAACAAGATCAGTCTGGGTGTTCATTGAAAGCTCTGATGTTGAAGCTGAAACTCCAATACTTTGGCCACCTGATACGAAGAGCTGACTCATTTGAACAGACCCTGATGCTGAGAAAGATTGAGGGCAGGAGGAGAAGGGGAGAACAGAGGACGAGATGGCTGGATGGCATCACCTACTCGATGGACATGGGTTTGACTGGACTCAGGGAGTTGGTGATGGACAGGGAAGACTGGTGTGCTGCAGTTCATGGGGTCACAAAGAGTCAGACACGACTGAGAGATTGAACTTAACTGAACTGAACTCCTTAGATATGGAAAAGTGAAAATAGTAGCTTCATAATAGAACAACCTGAAAGACCCCACCTTAGTCAAGAGATCAATTTATCGCCATCTGTAAAAAGTCCTATTGCTATCGTATGTCTTTCGATATCAAGTACCTCATTGTGTAAGCTTCTTTCTTATAACAACACAAAACATAGTTCAGTCATCAAAAAAATCAGTTTAACATATGTTGTGAAGTAATCTACAAAATACTATTTTTCTAATTTTCCAAGATGGTAAAGAATAAGGCGGTGAAGAGAAGTGGTCACACAAGAGAGAAAGGAACCACAGGACCAAATGCAACATGGAGCCTTGAATGGGGACTCGGGATAGAAAAGGACATCAGTGGGGAAAAAAGTCAAATCTGAAGAGAGTTTGGATTTTAGTTCATGGTGGCGTTCCCATGTTGTTTTCTTGATTTTGAAATATGGGCCATGGTTCTGTGAGAATTTATCATCAGGGGAAGTAGGTGAAGGTATCACAGGGACTCTCTCTGTTGTATGTATTACTTCTTCATTATTCCAAAATACAGAAGCTTATTTTAAAAAACTGAACAGCGTGGCATTCTTAGATAAAGAAAATTTTAAAGAATCAATAGAATAATGATCAAGATCAAGTCAAGATAACATTTTTTATCAAAAATAAAAAAATAAAAGAGAACATTTCAGAGTAAGATTATTTTCCAGACACAGATATTAAACATAAAAACATACATTAAAATAAAAGTGTTCATATACAAGTTCATATACAAATACACTGTTCAATTTTAGGAAATAAGAAGCAAACTAGGATAACACATTTAACGTTACATATCTGACTTGGGCTTCCCTGGTGGCTCAGACAGTAAAGAATCAGTCTGAACTACCGGAAAACTGGGTTTAATCCCTGGGTTGGAAAGATCCCCTGGAGAAGGGAATGGCTACCCACTCCAGCATTCTTGTCTGGAGAATTCCATGGTCAGAGGAGCCTGGCATGCTACAGTCCATGAGCTCACACAGAGTCAGACAGTACTGAGTGACTTTCACTTTCACCTCAATGAACAAACAAAGGAATGCAAAAAAAAATAAATTGAACAAATAATTTTATGTAGAATCTGTTTTCAACATAGTTCAAAAGGCATTCTGCTAAGAGAAATAAGCCAAAGAAAGACAAAGACTTCAGGTTTCACTTAATGTGGAATCTAAAAAAGTCAAACTCTTGGAAACAGAGAGTGGACAAGTGACTGCCAGGGACTGAGGGTGGGGGAAATAAAAGGCGGTTGACAAAACGGTAAAGACTTTCAGTATAGGATGAACATAGTCTGAGGATCTAATGTAAAACATGCTGACTACAGTTCATAACAGTGTACTGCTTAAAGGTTCTCACCAAAAATATAAAAGATAAAATTTGAATATAAGAAGTGATGAATGTGTTAACAACATATAGGAATCCTTTGCAATGAATATATGAATCAAAGCATCATGATGTGACGTTAAATATCTTACAATTTTATTTGGCAATCATACCTCAACAGAGGTAGAAAATAATGAAGAATATTTTAAAAGTTAAAATACATACCAGATTTTGACTAGTTTGTATAAAAAATGTCAATAATTTTATATCAACTACATGTTGAAATAATACCAGGATCATTGATTTTACATATATTATTGAAATTCTTACAAAACCATAAGATAGGCAACCAAATTAATAGGAAGCCAAATAAAATATATAAAAATTATATTAAAAGAAAAGTGAACTATAATGTAACTAAATTTGCAAAGGGATAATCTCACTTGTAATTATTGAACTGTGAATTAAATAGGTCTTTAACCTTGCTGTGCTACGTGCTGTGCTTAATTGTGTCCAACTCTCTGAGGCCCCAGGGACTATAGCCAGTCAGGTTTCTCTGTCCATGAGATTCTCCAGGCAAGAATATTGGAATGGGTTGCCATTTCCTATTCCAGAGGATCTTCCCTACCCAGGGATAAAACCCTCATTTCTTGTATCTCCAGAATTGGCAGGTGGATTCTTTACCATTAGAACCACCTGGGAAAGCCTTTTAATCTTAGTTTAAGGGCAGAAATATTGCAAACCAACAAATGAGACATCACTGTGAAGGAATGGAAACGTTTGTGTGAGTTTGATAAGAGTTTAAATTGGCTGCAGTCCCTTTAATTTTCAAGTCAACAGCCTAGACCCGCCACCTAACACGGTGGACCACGTGTTCTAGCATGGGCAGCAGCCCCAGTTGAGCCTCTGTGCTGGACGATTTCTTAACTAGGTACAAGTAGAGACAGAAGCAAAGGTTTGGTTTGCTGTTCTGGCAAATTAAAAACAACCTAACTCATTATGAAGAGGAAGTGAAGAAAATATTGCTCATGCCATAGTCTTATGATGCAGCTCTAGACAGCAACTCAAATGATTGAACCCCATTGCTTTCAGCATTTGGATGCATTGTATGAACATGATATCAGAGCAAAAAAGAAAGTTACAGAACCCAGCACTTTATAAGATAATGTTGAAAATATTGAAAACACATGTAATAATAATGTGTACTTCACCGATGCACCAAGTGACAAAAGTAAATGTATCTTCAAAAACTCTGAAGCAAATGCTCTTGTTCAGTTGCTGAGTCTGGTCTCACTCTTTGCAACCCCATGGACTGCAGCAGGCCAGGATCCCCTGTCCTTCTCTATTGCCCGGCGTTTGCTCAAACTCATGTCCATTGAGTCAGTGATGCCATTCAACCATCTCATCCTCTGTCATCCCCTTTTCCTCTTGCCCTCCATCTTTCCCAGCATCAGGGTCTTTTCCACTGAATTGTCTCTTAGCATCATGTAGCCAGAGTATTGGAGCTTCAGCTTCAGCATCAGTTCTTCCAATGAATATCCAGGGCTTATTTCCTTTATGACTGATGAAGTAAGCAAATGTATAAAATAATAATTGTGAAGTTTTTTGTGATGAGTGAAGAGTGTTTATGCTAAACTTTGAAGTGTTTTAAATTTTTTAAAAATTAAAACTTCAAAACAGTAATTGTACTTTTATATACTCTGATTTACTCTTTTCTCGTCTCTATACTCTTTCCCTCTTTCTTTGCAATTATAATTACATTAAGAAACTCATGACTATTACATAAAGATATTTAGAATAAAAATATTATCTTGAGTGTATATTAAAAAAATGACTAACTTTCTACATTTTAATTCTTTCACATTCAACACAATAAAATTCTTACAAATAAATTTTAAGTACCAAGCATATTTTTCACTGCTTTATTATATATGTATAATATTTATAGTTATATATGTGTGTCTGTGTGCTACATCCCTTAGGTCACATCAGATTCTTGCCCATCAGGCTCCTCTATTGGTGGGATTTTCCAGATAAAATTACTGAAGTGGATTTCCATGTCCTCCTCCAGGGGATCTTCCCAACCTAAGGCTTGAACTCACGTCACCTGCATTGGCGTGCATGCTTAGTCACTCAGTCATGTCCAACTCTTTACGACACCGTGGATTGTGAGCCCAGCCCACCAGGTTCCTTTCTCCATGGGAATTCTACAGGCAAGAATTTTGGAGTCAGTTGTCATGGCCTCCTCCAGGGGATCTTCCCAATCCAGGGATTGAACTCAGGTCTCCTGCATTACAGGCTGGTTACCATCTGAGCCACCAGGGAAGCCCAGTGTACACTGGAGTGGGTACACTATCCCTTCTCCAGGAGATCTTCCCAACCTAGGAATTGAACAAGGGTCTCCTGCAAGGCAGGTGGATTCTCTACCAGCTGAGCTACCAGGGAAGCCCATAATTATATATACATATTTTCAAAGGAGATATTTTTAAACAGTAAGCAATGCATTGTTTACTTCAATAAAGCCTTACAAATACATTTTATCTTACAGATTAATTATTGCTGGTATCAAACATATCCAATTATATTTTTTATTTTATTTTTATTTTATTATATAAAATCAGACTGGTTTACAAAAGCATTTGCTGTGCTGATTTCTTTTGAGAGCCTACTTGGTTCTTCCACATGTTACTGACTATAAAACTCCTGAGCTGATATATTCTTTTCTCTAATCACATCTTTTTTGCCCTTAGACTCTTGCCAGCAGGTAATGCATTATGTTAGTTGCCAGGGTCAAGTTGTTGCTTATAGAAAAAAATAATTCATAACACTGGCAACAATCATACCAAGTCCAATATCACTGGAAATTACTGTTTAGGCTGCATCAGCTCAACCTTCTGTGCACAAATGGCATTTCTGGATAGGAGATTCAAAGTAACAACAATGCCCAGAGCATCAACAAATGAGGTGATATAAAAACAGGCAGGTATGACAAATGTGGTCCCAGGAACATGCACTTTCTGGAATTAAATAACCACTCTATAAAGTTTAGATTTCCTATAACAAAGGATATATTATCTTTGTCATTATTTGTTTTAAGTGACAATTTTGCATTTTATATATAGCAAAAGAGATGTTTTCCAGCCCTGGCATTTTTTTTCAGTTAGCTTGACAATAATGGTAACTGGCAGGATAGGGAGTGTGACTTGAACTTGTGTCGCAGCTCTTCAGCCATTTGTTTGGACTTGGACACACACTTGCATCTCAGGCCCAGCTTCTATCTGATAAACTTAAAATTGTGGATAGTGAAGATATGATTATTATTGTTCTTTTGAGATTTAATTGCATGATTCTCCCACACTCCAATTTTTAATTTAATGAATATAAATGAGAAGCAGATAGTAATGAGGTATGGATAAACATTTTTTCATCTTTCTACAGTAGTGGTCTTCAAACTTGTTCATTAGAACAGTTCAGAATACACTTTACTGTCTGTATAAACACACATGGTTACTCTACCATCTGTATGTATTTATATGTGTATATGTATTTATACTATCATGAAAAAAAGTCTCCACAAATGAATTATTTTACTTTTGTGACAAAATCTGATATATTCTATTACATTTTATTTTAAAGAAAATCTTAGTTGTCTCTGCCTAAACATATTGCTGCTGCTGATAAGTCGCTTCAGTCGTGTCCGACTCTGTGTGACCCCATAGACGGCAGCCCACTAGGCTCCCCCATCCCTGGGATTCTCCAGGCAAGAACACTGGAGTGGGTAGCCATTTCTTTCTCCAATGCATGAAAGTGAAAAGTGAAAGTGAAGTCTTTCAGTCGCGTCCAACTCTTTGCAACCCCGTGGACTGCAGCCTACCAGGCTCCTCCGTCCATGGGGTTTTCCAGGCAAGAGTACTGGAGTGGGGTGCCTTTGTCTTCTCCAAAATAGATGTCATTAGCCTCTAGTTTATGATAAATTCAGTTTGAGAAACATTCTCCTAAATAAATAAGCTCATTTTCCCTTTCATTGGATGAACTTCTCTACCTTTTCAGTCTTATCTGTAGAATTTCTTTCACAACAATTTAGCTTATAGTCATGCTCAACAAGCACACATGAGTGTGGAAACACACATGATGCTATTTTGCTTTTGCACAAGGATTTTGTTCTACTTGAAATTTCCTATAACAAACTTCGGTGAGGGGATATTTCTCAAAGTTTTTTGTCAGCACATGAAAGTAGAGGAGTTGGGATTAAACAAGGGACGTTGACTAGAAGGTATTTAGAAAATATACTTATTATTTTTCCTTTGGGAAATAAGAGGGCTCTTCTAAAGTTTAATGACTATGTTTACCTCAGAATAATCTGAGGATATTTTATATTATAAAGTGACACTTTTTCAATATTCCTATTCCTTGACATTATTTAACTAGGCAGTATAGTGTTACTGTACAATTCTCCTATGAATAAAATCTTAGGAAAAATAAACTAATAAATAATCTCCACCCCTATTCACCATCAGATGCTTAGGAAAAGAGAACATTAAGAAAGTAGTCTGTTGCACAGAAATTGGAGAACACTTATGAACAATCTGGGTATGGAACTTAAATGGACAGCTTTCCTTAGACATGCATAACCATTCTTTTCCAGTCTTTTCTATTACAGTTTATCATAGATATAGAATGCAGTTCTGTGTACTATACAGTAGAAATTTGTTGTTTATCCATCCTATACATACCAGTTTGCATCCGCTAATCCCAAACTTCCACTTCTATTCTCTCTCACACCCTCCCTCTTGACACCGGCAGTCGATTTTTTATGTCTCTGATTTTGTTTCTGTTTCATAGATAGGTCCATTTATGTCATAGTTTAGATTCCACATATAAGTGACATCATATGGTATTTGTCTTTCTCTTTCTTCATTCAGTATGATCACCTCTAGTTCTATCCATGTTGTTGCAAAGAGCATTGGCTCATTCTTTCTTATGACTGAGTAGTATTCCATCGTGTGTCTATATTGTACATTGTATATATTGTATCCATTGTATATATATATATACACCTATCTTCTTTATCTACTCTTCTGTTGATGGACATTTATAGTTGTGCCTGGATATATGTCCAGGGGTAGACTTTCTGTCATATTGTAGCTCTATTTTTAGCTCTTTGGGTATCCTCCATGCAGTTTTCCATAGTAGTGGCACCAACTTACATTCTCAGCAACAGGGTAGAAATGTTTCCCCCTCTTGACTGGACCTTTCTCGAGGCTCAGAGCTTTGTGCCTAAGTCACACAGCCAGGAGTCCATTTTCTCTTCTCCTTATGTGAACATAGAGGCCCGCACTAGTTTTGTCATCATCAGCTATTGGTCAGGTGAGATCATCCTTCAGGAGCTCACTTGCATTCTACCTGCAGCTCCCTGGGCTGAGAGTTTGTCTCCATTCTATGTTCATGGACTGATGTAGAGGAATGTGGTTGACACACCACTTCCCTGTCTCTCCTTCATGCAGTAGCCACTTTATACTGTGGGTGAACTTACTGCTCTTCATCTCTTTGAAAGGGTATCTGTTTATGTAGGACTCAAGTTTTAAATTCAGAGTAATAATAGTAGCTCTTACTTTGATCTTAAACTTCAGACAAGTTTGCCATTTGAGTGGTGGATGGCAAAGCCATGGAATGTCTGCACAGACAAGTCAAACGGCCAATCATTTTCCATTAGGTGATTGAATATTTGGATACACCCATCACTCACTTAGTTTTGGAGGGAAAGTGGGGCAAGTGCAATGCCAGACCTCATTTATTTTTGTGTTTCACTG
This sequence comes from Antilocapra americana, assembly GCA_007570785.1. Taxonomy (NCBI): domain Eukaryota; kingdom Metazoa; phylum Chordata; class Mammalia; order Artiodactyla; family Antilocapridae; genus Antilocapra; species Antilocapra americana. Next base: position 3,015,729 of record ML661345.1, read on the forward strand.
CCCCCTGGACTAGTCATTGTGCCAGAGAAACTATAAATCCCCTTTAGCTCAACAGCTTATCACTTCCACGACATCCAGCATCCTACTAATGTAGGCTGCACTACCTTGAGTATGACACACAGAGAAATGTTGCTTGAAACTTCATCCATAATGTAAATGCTATGTGACCTTTGGCTTTCAACCACTGCTTATCTTTAATGACAATGCTATACTCTAATGATTCAAGTCACTAGAAAAGGAGGACAAAATCCTGTACTGCAGAGGTGGGTAAGTGCTGGTCCTCCATTATCTCTGTCCTTGAAAAAACTGCTAGGATCATCATAAAAACTACATTGTAGAGATTCAGATATTCTGAATATAGGAATTATATTCTGTGAGTACAGGAGTAGAGGAGGCAGATAATCAAAAGCACCGATGAGGAAAGAATTATTTGGCTGACACAGTGAAACATCTAAGTAGCTCTTTACTGGCCAATAATCATCCTCAAAAAACATAGCATCTCTTCACCTTCACAGCATCTCGTCACTTTTCAAGCAGTGAATGTGTCTGTTACTTAGCAGTTGGAAGTGGTCCTTGATTCAAATTTAACTTCAATATTAAGGATGAGTAAAGTCAAAATTAAAATTAAAAAATATATATATATTGAAGTTCATATTGTTTTCCATACAATCTCCATAAGAAATGTTTCTTCTGCTAAGGTTTACTAAGGAAATAAGTTGCTCATTAGAATTCAGAGTCAATTAAGGATTTGATTGAAAACAGCATCACATTATAATTTTCAATAATTATTAGGGACTTTGATGTTTTGAAGGATTTTATCTATCTATATTCATAAACCTTGCTGACAAATTTTATTTAAAAATTTCCAGAAAATACACTAGTAAGATTGGTTTAAGCTCACATATTTTTTTAAAGGTATGAATGTACCTGGCACTATTGCAAATGTGTTCCTTGGGATTGTAGTGTGTCCAAATAGATTTCTACATATTTTGTTTAATGTTTTCATGGACAAGTGAATTTGTTAAATAGTCTGTTTAAAACAGGAAACTATTATGTGTACTTCAGAATGCCTCATCTTTTCATAACACAGTCAATAATGCATAGGATGATTAAAAAATTGTTTGGCAAAGAACATTTTACTGTAGTAATAACCAGTAGCATCTGGAATGGGTTTAATGGTGGCCACCAGCCAAGTATACCCATGTCATAAGCCCTGGAACCTGTGAATTTTACCTTGATTGAAATACAGATCTTTGTAGATGTAATTAACTTAAGGATCTTAGGAAGAGGCGATTATCCTGAATTATCCATGGGTCCTGAATCCAGTGGCAAGTAAACTGATGAGATAGACCCACAGAGAAGACACACTCAGAGAAGGCTACTTGAATATGGAGCAGAGTCACCACAATCTGGAAGAGGAAGAGAACAGATTCTTCTCCAGAGCCCGAGAAAGGTAGGCTCATCCACATTTTGACTTTGGACTGCTGACCTCTAAAACTGGAATGAATATTGTGTTTAGTTTTGTTTAAAGCAGTCTGGTTTGTTATGATTTGTTACAGCACCTCCAGGAACTAATACAGCATTTATGGTAAATATTACTGTAGACATACTTAAGCAGAGATATTTATTTTAAAATTGGCTCAATGTTTAAAGTCTCTTTAAAAATAATCTACATTCTTTGACTAAAAACAATAATCTTGAAAAATATTAACCAGTTCCAGATTTTCTTCAGTATTTCCTAGGTTTATTTCTATCTATATATGTATATATATATATAATTTCTACCCATAACTCTGCCACTTAAAGCTTGTCTGAAGAGTGTATCATCCTATCATTATTATTTACTTATGTTGTTTTTTAGAATAATGAGGCATATACAAAGGAGTTTAATTTTCAGATAAGGAAATGTATTTTAGAATATCCTGGTAAATTAAGTAGAAGTGATGATTTGTAGCAGAAGGACAATAATTTAAAGACCATTCCTTAATTTAAAAAAAAATAGTCTTTCTCAAGTCACAGGGATAAGTTTTACTCTATTATCTACTTGGAAAAGGAATGCTCTTCCTAAAACATAAATTGCTGTAAAGCTATTGATGTTCCCACAACATGGTGCACACGTGGAGAGACATTGCCACACATGCTTTATAGGATGACACTAGGATAATCATGGGATGTATCTCATGTTGCATGTTTTACATGTATAAAATCTATTCCTTATAAAATAGGTACAAGATGTGACCATTTTCATTTTCAGAACAGAATTTAAAGCCTCTAAGAAATAAAATTGTTTTCTTAGTTCAAGTATCTTGTATGTACCTAAGCAAGAACTTAAAACTTTGATACCAAGATTTTATACAAAATATCTTCAAATTTGCATTTCTATTTTCTTTTTTCTTTGAGTAAGTCCTATAATCCCACACTGAAGTTACAGATAAGTTTTGGTGATATCTATTTGTATTCGAAAGAACAGAAGAAATTAATAAGACACATTCATCTTTTTCACCCAGACAATAAAACGAGTAGGTAAGAATTGAAACTCAGGAATGGCCAGTGTGTCATTTCTATGACCGGAATTCTATCAAAGGAACACCCAAAGAATACTTGCAGGTAGCTGCTCCCTGACACTATGAGCATATTTATTTACTGTTGCTTAGACTTGATGATAGGGTTTTCTCTAGACTTAGGATGCAATGCATAATGTACATATTTGACAAACAAGCAGTGCCTTCTCTCTTTTTTGAAACAATACATAGATAAATAATTTTTGTTTAATATAGTATTTAAATAGAAGCTATCAAATATATTTTTTGTTGTTGTTGCAGGGAGAAGTCAGTTCTGTCTCCATGTTGAAACTGTTTATATGGCTTGCTTTCCATTGCTTTTGCTATTATAAGTGTACATAATGGCCTGTCTCAGAGAATCCTGCCCTTCTGCCTAACTGTTAAACTAAAGTGCCTTTGTTCAGAAACCTATCCACTTGCAGATGTCAGGAAGGAAGAAATTAACACATCCCCATGCTTGAGGCTTGCCATTCTAGGAGACATTTGCAAGATTAGTGGACTTTTTACTTTGTGTCCTCACCTCCCCCCATCTCTGATCCATAAAAGAACTTGGCATTCAGAACTGGGGAAGATGGTTATTTTGTGACATTAGTATACCATCTTCTCAGTCAGCTGGCTCTCTGAATATAGTCCTATTCCTTGCCTCAACACCTCATCTCTCAGATGAATTGGCCTGTAATGAGGCAAGCAGAGAAAACTTGGACTCAGTAATATTTTAAGTGACTTCCTCATTTACAAGAAATACTTAACTTATTTCCTATTAACACATGGAGGAGATGTAGTCGGCTTTTCCATTCAGAATGTCCTAGGTTCTTTCATGACTTCTAGATCATTTGGAATCAGCCTATTAATTGTAATGACTATTAAGAACAAGTTCTAAATTCTAAGCAAACACCATTTCAGTAAAATGGAAGATGGAACTATTCTCGTTTTCTTCCAGTTTAGACAGACCTTTCTCATAAAATTCTGGTGAAACTATGTAATGAGAAGATGTAAGGTTCTGAGGTTTAGTTCCAGTTGGCAAAAGGGAACAAATAACCTAGGGTCATGTGATTATTGTGAGATATAAATAAATAATGTGTAATGAATTTACTAATACTGTAATGGTGGATAACAGGTAGGGTGGCCCAAGATTAAGCTCTATGAACACAAGATTTAATGAACTTTCAGGTTAATGACCACATTCACATGCCATGAGGATAATGCCTCTGACCTCTGTGGGGACAGAGGGTCTTGTACTCGTGACTTCTCCTTGACCTTTGCCCAAGGCACTTTTTCATCAAGATGTTCAACCACATCCTTTTTAACATACTTTCTATTAAAATTTTAAATATAAGTAAAGATTTATCACACCCTATGTGTACCTCTAGCAACTTAATTGAACCTGAAAAGCAGGTCATGATGATTTGGGACATGCAAAGCAGCTTGCAGCCAGCAGTAGTGAGTGGTAGCTGGAAGCCAAGTCTTAGTTTAGGAATTCTAAATGCTTGAGCACAGGAGTCAGCAGTTAAGGACTAAAGTCCATGCTGTTGTCTGCCTAGTGAAGAATGAATTCAGGACTGGAGGTAGAAGGTAAAGAGAAAAGTGAAAAGCTTATTGAAAAGAAAAGTATAGTTGTTTTTTCCTTCTGGCTTACTTCACTCTGGATAATAGGCTCCAGTTTCATCCACCTGAGTAGAACTGATTCAAATGAATTTTTTTTTTAATGCTGAGTAATATTCCATTGTGTATATGTACCATAGCTTTTTTATCCATTCGTCAGTTGATGGGCATCTAGGTTGCTTCCATGTCCTGGCTATTGTAAACAATGTGGCGATGAACATTGGGGTACACGTGGCTCTTTCAATTCTGGTTTCCTCAGTGTATACACCCAGCAGTGGGATTGCTGGGTCATACGGCAGGTCTATTTGCAGTTTTTAAGCAATCTCCACACTGTTTTCCATAGTGGCTGTACTAGTTTGCATTCCCACCAACAATGTAAGAGGGTTCCCTTTTCTCCACATCCTCTCCAGCATTTATTGCTTGTAGACTTTTGGATGGCAGCCATTCTGACTGGTGTAAAGTGGTACCTCATTGTGGTTTTGATTTGCATTTCTCTGATAATACGGAAATGGAGCCTATTACCCTTCACTAGCAGAGTGAAGTAAGCCAGAAGGAAAAACAACAATACAGTATACTAACGCATATATATGGAATTTAGAAAGATGGTAATGAGAACCCTGCATGCGAGACAGCAAAAGGAATGCAGATGTGTAGAACGGACACGTGGACTCTGTGGAAGAGGGCAAGGGTGGGATGATATGGGAGAATGACATTGAAACATGTTAATTACCATATGCGAAATCAATCGCCAGCCCAGTGTTGATGCTCGGGACTGGTGCACCGGGATGTCCCAGGGGGAGGGAGTCGGGAGGGGGGTTCTGGAGGGGGAGCATGTGTAGATCCATGGCGGTTTCATGTTACTGTATGGCAAAACCAACACAATAAAGTAAAGAAAATTTAAAAAAAAAGAAGAAGAAAGAAAGAAAGAAAAGAAAAGTATATATGGAAAGGTGCACAGGTGAGCTCCGAGAAGGAGTCACACCTCTGGAAGTTTCAGTCCTTTATAAAGGGAAGTTTTGCAGGGCTTTGTCTTCCTTCAGGCCAATCACCTTGCTTTGCCCCCCAACGCTGGTTAATTTTTCTCAGGACTTTCCCCTGGGGTGCTCACATACACCCTAGCCAAGATGGATCTCGAAGTGATGGCTTCTGGGAGGGGCAAGACTCATAACAGTCTGGAATTATCCTCTCTCTTTTGACTCCAAGGAGACTTTCTGTACATGTGTAGTATCTTTCTTATCAGACAGCTTTCTTATTTTTTTTTCCTTGCCATGATTATCCCCTTGAGGTGTTAGCAGGATACAAAGATTGGCTATTTACTCTGTTTTTGTTGGCTGTAAATTCTTCAACTGGAACCCCCCTATCTCTTATCTCAGGAAATGCAAAGAGAAGGCTGGCTAATTGTAAATGTCCAACATGGAGCCTATCTCTTACCTCAATGGGAACCTCTAATTTGTAGCCAGTCAGTCACTAGCAGTTAACAATCTAGACTTGTAATTGGCATCTGAAGTAGGCATTTATGTGGAACTGGGCCTTTGACCTGTGAGATCTAATTTTATCTTCAGGTGGACAGCATTAGAATTGAGTCAACCAATTCTAATGCGTGTGTGATGTGAACACATGCACACACGCCTGCACAAACATTGGAAAGTGTTGCTTCAAATCTATTTGCACTTCTCATAAAATGCCATATCCCAAATATAAACAAGCCTCTGGATAAAACAGTTTCAACTTGGTATTGAATAAGTACCTATGAGACTTGGTTATTCTTATTTTTTGAAAGATAGAAATCACATTTTCACACAAATATAAGATTGAATCATGAAATGTTACAGGTTAGAATACAGATAATTTTTTTCAGTCTTCTGCTTCCTTCCATGATAAACTACAGAATTTTGTCTCCAGTAATAAACTACTCTGCAATTTGACAAAATATATGAGCAAATGTTTTCAAGTACTGGATTAAAGACATTGCAGGACTGCAGCCCCCATGGGGAGGGGAACTCCCCCGGAGGATTCTAAGACTACTAATTTCCTGCCAAAAGAAAATTTATTGAGTATTGTAAACAGTGGAGCACAGAAATCCTGATAAACTGAAAAAGTGCAGATCAGAGTTTTTGGTAGTTGGCTCAGCTGGAATCTGGGGACATGACAGAGAAGAGAGCCCAAGAGAGAGCTCCCAAAGCCCATGTGTAGATTCTCTACAAGCTCCTGATGAAGAGGCATGGACTTATGCCTCATGGCATATGAAGTGAAAGCTATCCAGAGGATTGTAGGCAATGGCTATTACAGAGAACATAACAAAGAGTGCACTTATAGTTGTGATGAGACCGCTAGAGATAATCATCACCAGGGAATCCAGGGGGTGTCAGAAAGGCACCATAGACCATGATGGAGATCAAAATACACACTAGACCCACCCAACAAATCCAAAATCAAAGTGTGAAGAGATCTTGTAGAAGGCAGAACCTGTGGTTTGAGTCATTTAAAGTTCAAAGGGCTTGCTGCTGCTGCTGCTGCTTGGTCACTTCAGTTGTGTTCAATTTTGTGTAACCCTATGTACACATCCTGCCAGGCTCCTCTGTCCATGAGATTCTCTAGGCAAGAAAACAATACTGGAGTGGGTTGTCATGCCCTCCTCCCTGGGATCTTCCTGACCCAGGGATCAAAGCCAGGTCTCCTGCATTGCAGGCAGATTCTTTATTGCTAAGACACTAGGGAAGTCCTTAAAAGAGTTAGAAAACATTTAAAATTTCTACAGATCTTCACTAACCAGGCTTAAAATCAGGTTTGCACAAATTCAATGTGATAAATTGTAACTGATCTGACTACTAAAACAAGAATCAACATTTTGGGAGGAAAAATCACAAGATACAGATTCTCCATATGGGTTATGTTATCCAAAATATCCAAGATAATACATTTTTTAAATCATCAGAATGTCAAAGAGGAAAATGTATTCATAGTAAAGGAAGAAAGGGAACATCTGATATAAAATAAAGGCTAAAGGTCTGAAAGTTGGACTTTATAGACAAATACAAAGAAGCTGCTATAAATATGTTTCAGAGAATAACAAGAAAATACAGTTTTAATAAGTGAATGTATAAGGAGACTCATCAGAGATATAGAAAATATTAAAAAAAAAACTGAAACTTTTAGAACTGAAAATTTTGACAACTGAAATGGAACAATTTCTGGATGGCTTCAGAAGGAGACTGGAGATAATGTTTTAGTAGGACATGAATAGAGACCCAAATGCTGAGAATGAATGTGTGAACATGTAAAAGGGGGGTGAATAGGGAAGGAACAAATGGAGAGATTGGGTTTGACATACGCACACTGCCATGTGTAAAATAGCTGTTGGGAACCTGCTGTATAGCACAGGGAGCTCAGCTCTGTGCTCTGTGATGACCTAGAGGGATGATATGGGGATGGGGGCAAGAAGGAGGGAATATATGTATACATGTAGCTGATTCACATCATGCAGAAACTAATGCAACATTGTAAAGCAACTACATTCTAATAAAAAAAAGGTGGGGTACTATTTCCATAAGAAGGAAGTGGGGTCACAGGCTGGGTTCCCTGAAAAGCAGACCAGAAGTCCTCTTGGGATTAATATCCATCCATAGAAGGGAAGAAAAGAAAGCAAGATTAGACAGATTAAGAAGTAGAATTGATATTCATACCCAAATAATTCCTCCATTGATACCCTAGGGGAGACCTGGAGCTAGGGATGGCATCTCAGAGTAGAGACAGGGGAAGTGAGAGGGCAGAACCTCTATATCTCTGTGCTGATCAGTGCCTGAGTTGTGGCTGCCTTTCAAAGCAGGAAAGACCTTAAGCAAAGCAGTTTCTTCACTAGAATCAATTTCCATAAGCACTTAAAGCTGAAGTAAAGCTCCCAGCAGCTGGGTGAATAAGTCATGAGGGGACCTAGGGGAAGCGTCATAGTAATACCGTAGTCTGTGTCTCACCTCCTATCCACATCATTGTGTGGCACCTGGGAGCAGCTGTCCTAGAATTCTTGCGAGGCTTTCTGTGGGCCACATGTCAGAAGACAATTCTTGGGAGGAACTACAGCATTGCTGCTGCATCTGGTGTCAAGACTGCAATGAACTCTCAGGCATCTTCCCCCTCCACTTTCATTCTAAATGTCCTCATCTCAACCAGAATCTCTGCTTGTCATAGTCACTTATCTGCTGGTGTGAGCCATGCTTATATCCATTGGGCAGTTAAGTTCTGGGCTGCCACATTGGCTTTAAAATCAAATAAAGAATTGCCAGGAGAGGTCGAAGTAAACCTCCTGAGTACTAGATGTACTCCTATCTGCTCATGTAACAGCATATGATTTCTTCCTGATGATTAAGTTTGATTACTTCTGGCCAGCACAGTGATTTTTTTTTTTGCTCATGGTCCCTGGGTATGGAAAGCGTACAATATCCAGTCTGTAGCCATTGTTTCAGGGGACTGTTGCTATACTTCTCCTGGACATGTACCCAATGGTAACAGAGAGCTTTAAACAGAAAAACTCAGAGTTGAGAATAAGGGAAGTACAAATTTCCAAGTGAATGGCTGAAAATGATGGTAAGTAGAGGGATTCCTACTGTGACCTCATCCTTCTTGGACCCATGCATCCCATTTATTGAGGAGGCAGCACCATATAATCATTTTCACTGATTTTGAGGGTGCACTGTTTCCTGAAAAATGTCAATGTTCACTCTTGCCATCTCTCGTTTGAGCACTTCCGATTTACCTTGATTCATGAACCTAACTTCCCTAAGTGGTCCACGACTTCCCTAAGTGGTCCAGTGGTTAAGAATCTGCCTGCAATGCAGGGGACACGGGTTCAATCCCTGATCTGGGAAGATACCACATGGATTTCCTCGGTTGCTCAGCAGTAAAGATTCTGCCTGTAATGCAGGAAACGCACCTAGAAACAGGTTTGATCCTTGGATTGGGAAGATCCCCTGTAGAAGGGCATGGTAACAAACTCCAGTATTCTTGCCTGGAGAAACTCATGGACAGAGGAGCCAGGAGGGCTACAGTCCACGGGGTCACAAAGAGTCAGGCATGACTGAAGCAACTGAGCACTCATGGACCTAACTTTCCAGGTTCCTATGCAATATTGTTCTTTACAGCATCAGACTTTACTTTCACCATCAGTCACATTCACAACTGGGTATTGTTTCCACTTTGACTCAGGCTCTTCTTTCTTTCTGGAGCGATTTCTCTATTCTTCTCCATTAGAATATTGGACACCTGCCAATGTGGGGAGTTCATCTTTCAGTGTCATATCTTTTTTCCTTTTCATACTGTTCATGAGGTTCTCAAGGCAAGAATGCTGAAATGGTCTGCCATTATCTCGTCCAGTGGAACATGTTTTGTCAGAACTCTTCATCATGACCTGTCCATCTTGGGTGGTCCTACATGACATAGCTCATAGTTTCATTGAGTTGACAAGGCCATGATCCATGTGATCAGTTCAGTTACTTTTCTGTGAATGTGGTTTTCATTCTGTCTGCCCTCTATGGATGAGCATAAGAGGCTTGTGGAATCTTCCTGATGGGAGGCACTGCCTGTGGGGGAAACTGGGTCTTGCTTCAGTGGGTGAGGTCATGTTCAATAAATCTTTAATCCAATTTTCTGCTGATGGCAGGGGCTATGTTCCCTCCCTGTAGTTTGGCCTGAGGTCAAACTATGGTAGGGGTAATGATAGTAGCAACCTCCTTCAAAAGGACTTAGGCTAGCATAGTGCAGCTCCCAGGACTGTTGTATTCAGTGCCCCTAACTCCACAGCAAGCCATTGTTGACCCACTCCTTTGCCAGACACTCCTGGATACTCGCAGGTAAATTTGGCTTAGTTTCTTGTGGGGTAACATCTCCTTTCACCTCAGTTCTGGTGCACACAAGGTTTTGTATGTGCCCTCGAAGAGTCTGTTTCTCCAGCAAATTTCAAAAATTCAGCATTAACCCCAGGACTATAAAAGGTCAGTTTTCATTCCAATCCCAATGTAGTGCCAAATAATGTTCAAACTACTGCACACTTGCACTCACTTCACATGCTAGCCAAGTAATGCTCAAAATTCTCCAAGCTAGGCTTCAACAGTATGTGAACTGAGAAATTCCAGATGTTCAAGTTGGATTTAGAAAAGGCAGAGGAACCAGAGATCAAGTTGCCAACATCCGTTGGATCATCAAAAAAGCAAGAGAATTCCAGAAAAAAAATCTACTTTTGCTTCATTGACTAGGCTAAAGTATTTGACTATGTGGATCACAACAAACTGTGGAAAATTCTTAAAGAGATGGGAATACCAGACCATCTCACCTGCCTCTTGAGAAACCTGCATGCAGGTCAAGAAGCAATATTTAGAACCAGATATGAAAAAACAAACTGATTCCAAATTGTGAAAGCAGTATGTCAAGGCTGTATATTGTCACCCAGAGTACATCAGGTGAAATGCTGGGCAGGATGAAGCACAAGCTGGGGTCAAGATTGCTAGAAGAAATATCAATAACCTCAGATGTAAATGACATGTAGATGACACCACCCTTATGGCAGAAAACAAAGAGGAACTGAAAAGCCTCTTGATAGAGGTGAAAGAGGAGAGTGAAAAAACTGGCTTAAAACTCAACATTCAAAAAACTATGATCATAGCATCTGGTCTCATCACTTCACGCAAATAGATGGGGAAACAATGGAAACAGTGAGATACTTCATTTTCTCGGACTCCAAAATCACTGCAGATGGTGATTGTAACCATGAAATTAAGACACTTGCTCCTTGGGGAAAAAGGCTATGATAAACCTAGACAGCATATTAAAAAGCAGAGACTTTACTTTGCCACCAAAGATCTGTATAGTCAAAGCTATGGTTTTTCTAGTAGTTACGTATGGATGTGAGAGTTGGTCAATAAACAAAGCAGAGCACTCAAGAATTGATAACTTTTGAACTGTGGTATTAGACTTCTAAGAGTCCCTTGAACTGCAAGGAGATCAAAGCAGTCAATACTAAAGGAAATCAACCCAGAATATTGCTGATGCTGAAGCTGAAGCTCCGATATTTTGGCCATCTGATACAAAAAACTGACTCATCAGGACACCCTACCTGATGCTGGGAAAGATTGAGGGCAGGAGGAGAAGGGGACAACAGAGGATGAGAAGGTTGGATGGCATCACCAACCCAATGGACATGAGTTTGAGCAAGTTTGAGCAAGCAAGGGAGTTAGTCATGGACAGGGAAGCCTGATGTACAGCAGTCCATGGGACTGCAAAGAATCAGACATGACTGAGTGACTAAACAATGATAACTATTTTCTGAATGATGATACCCCATTCTGATAAAGCATTGTCTCTGTGCTGGAGCATTACATGTGCCTTTAATCAAATCATTTCATCATTTGATCAAGGTGACCACTGTTATTTGTAATGAACAGTAGATATTATGGTCATGAGTCCATTCCCACAAAGTAATGACTGTACTTTTCACAATTTTGAGTGAGATTCTGTGACAGTAGATTGAACTATCTCTATTCCCCAGTATAGTGGCGCTGGCTGAGGTCCTGTGGATGGATAATAAAGGAAATTCACACCTGGACTACAAGATGCCTCTTGTCAAAATAAATGGCTATCTTCCTGTCTGGAAAGGCCTTGATGTAGCCATCTTGCCACAAAGTGGCTAGTTGAGCTCATTAACAAATAACACTATTTTATTATGTGACAGTTGGTCTTTGCTGCTGGATTGGTCTATAAAGGAGACTACCTCCAGCCTGACACCTTGGTTCCTTACACATGCCTTTGATGATAGGACTGAGGTGGCTAACAAGAAGTTCTTTGTCAATGTGGACAAGTCATTTCATTTGCCTGTTTATCTATCATCTCTTTTGTGATGGATATCCAATTCTGTTACAGCATCTCCACCTCAGGTGATGGAGAGCCTCCACTGAATCTGTTAGGGCTTGTCCCTTCTCTCTAGTACATGTCTTACTGCTTTGATAAATGGTGCACTATTCAGACTCTCCTGTGGAACCTGGGAAAGCTTACTGACTTGTTCTATATCTGCTCTAACATTTTTTTACTACTCTGAGCACTTAAATTCCTTTTCCACTAACTGGGGAATCCTGGCATCTCTACCTCCCTTAGTGTAAGCCATCACTCTTTCCAACTTTCTAGGAGTCTTCAGAGCAGCATGTTTACATCATGTTCTCACTGGGGTGTTAAATCACATATAACCAGAGATCATTCCCTTATTGATGAATTGTTTTAGAGAAATTTGTGGTTTGCCCCTCTTGATCCAGTGCCTTCAGAATATAGCCCCATATGTATGCTCCAAGATGCTGCCAATATTTGCAAATTAGCTTCTTCAAAGTCTACAACCCTTCATCCCTTAACAAGCCCAGCAGTTTAGCAGGTTTATGATCCTAGATGCTAGAAGAAAGGGTGTAGACCCCATGGTGTGTACTTGTTCTCTTGTAAGACAGAGGACTCTCATAAGCAGTTGCAGTCATGGCCTTATGAATAAGAACTCCTGTAACAAGAAGTAACAAGTGTTTTTTGCCAAATCACAGGGTGCATAAATCTCTGAGGGATTCAAGAAATGTGTGGGCATGAACCCAAGTGTCCTCATTCTATATGTAGGAGTCTATTCTTTCCTTATCAGTATCCTGTACATGGCATGGAGAACTGTCTTGGTTTGGAGTTTTTCTTCTGTGAAGTTCAGCTACATTTATTAATAAGACTTCCCAAAGTTTGGTCTTCAGCTCTCTCTGTCCTTCAGCTTCCAGAGAAGAGAATATCTTTATATGCAGTCAGTAAGGCCTTCCAGCTTCCACATTTCATGTTTAATTGCCAGTCAGTTTTTCTCAAGTTTAGCAATAGTTACTCTATTCTCTTTGTAGTTACCATTTGCTTCCTACTTCTTGAATATCATATTGTACCACCTAATGTGGCCCTTGCTTATTAAGTAACATCAAAGTTCCTAACTAGTGGGAGTTTTATCAACAGTACTAAGATCTTCTGCCAAGTTCAAAAGATCGTTTTAGGCTTTCCTTTGTTGGATGATTTTGATACAAATTGTCATGATTTATGGCCCCCAGGAAGTATTTGCTGAGACTGAAATTAGCATGTCATATGCTTGATAGGGAGTATGACTGGCATCAACACCTTGAAAGGCGGCAATTGTAGACAGGGGGAATGTTGAGTTGTGGGTAGCCCTTCACCTGACTTGAGTCACACACATGGGGATCTCTAAAACTGAGATGTCACTGGGAATTGCCTGGAGATTATGTAGAACACTTGGGTCTTTAACTCTCATGTTGATACAACATTGAATGCAGGCTACCAGTGAAAGGAAGTGTGAACTTGGAATTGTGAATCCCAAAGAAGACTGTGTGAGAGCATTTACATCTGGCATCACACCCAGAAGCTGAGAAAACAAGTCTCTAATTCCTGAGAGGAGATCTCAGTGAGAGATAATGGATTCCATCCTACAGTCCTACACTGTTTCAATAGCATTTAATGCTAAAAAATAGTCATCTTTTGTATGATAAATGTGCAGCTTTGCCATGATTACCATTATATCATTTTAATTTTGCATTTTCCAAAACATAAAGCAAGTAATGTATCATACATTCACCATAGACCTGTCTTCTTTCTTTCTCTTAAGAGAATGCCACTGATTTTGCTTTTGAATTGTGGTTCTGGAGAAGACTCCTGGGAGTTTCTTGGACTGCAAGGAGATCAAGCCAGTTAATCATAAAGAAAATCAACTTTGAATAATCCTTGGAAGGACTGTTGCTGAAGCTGAAACTCCAGTAATTTGGCCACCTGATGCAAATAACTGACCCCTTGGCAAGCCCTTGAAGCTGGGAAAGATTGAAGGCAAAAGAAGAAGGGAGCAGCAGAGGATGAGATGGTTACATAGCATCACCAAATCAATGGATGTAAATTGGAGCAAACTCTGGGAGATAGTGGAGGACAGAGGAGCCTGGCATGCTACATACAGTCCATGAGGTTGCAAAGAGTCAGACACAACTTAGTGACTGAACAATAACAACTGATTTACAAGAGTTAATATAACAATACGAAGGCACAGTGTAGAGATTATCTTGTAGCTTTCACATTAGCATCTTTCAACAAATGTCTTTAATGGAGAAAAATGCCAGCAAGTCTATTGTGACACTTTACATGCCATGATGTGAGAAAAGTAGTCTGCAAAGACTGAATTGTACTGATGAAACATCAATCATTAGTAAAGATGACACTTCTGAAAGCAATAGTGTAAGTCAATGGGAAACAGCATTATATCAATATTTACCTAAACGGAGTTCAGAAGTTCAAATTTAACATTGAATAAGAAGAACTCACTTTCTAGTTCCTAAAACAAAGAAAAAAAAAGAGCATTAAAATGAACTAAAGAACTGCTTATTGGATATTTAGCAAACCAGAATGTACCATTTGATTTGGCATTCCAGATTGCACTGTTTTTCTTCCTTCATTTCAAGCTGACTGCATAGTAAATATTTGTTATCGTTATTGTTGTTCAGTCATGTCTGATTCCCTGCAGCCCCATGGATTGCAGTATGCCAGGCTTCCTGTCTTCACCATTTCCCAAGTCTGCTCAAACTCATGTCCATGAGTTGATGATGCCATCCAGTCATCTCATCCTCTGTTGCCCCATTCTCTTCCTGCCCTCAATCTTTACCAGTATCAGAGTCTTTCCCAATAAGTCAGCGTTTTGCATCAGGTGGTCAAAGTATTGGAGCTTCAGCTTCAGAATCACTCCTTACAATGAATATCCAGGGTTGATTTCTTTTGAAAGTATTTGTTAGGGAAATTAAAATAGAGGTAGTCTTTTTCAGGCTTCAGAAGCAGGAGAACAGACTTCTGACTGACTTCTGAAGCTGCCTGGACTATGTGCCTGCCTGAAAGCACATCAACTTTTACCAGCAAGTCAAGCGAAACTTTAATTAAGAAAGCGAATGAGTCTTGGAATTTCCTAAGCCCCTGGAGGACTGGCCAGGCCCCAAGAGTCAATGGAATCTTATGATGCACAAAGTGAAACAAACAGCATTGTAAAAGTTAAAGAAAAACCAGAGCTGCATTTTTGTATGTAAATTGATGATGATATCAGTTTATGACCTGGGATTATAAACATGAGCCTCCAAATCTGCAATGTGAATGCAATGTTTAGGACCTTTTCCCAACTGGGACTCCAAATTGCTATTATTTGCAACTTCCTAGCACTTTTCAAGTCTGAATATAGATTTCAACCCAGTTTGATTTATATGCTATGACCTCTCTCTATTATTTATACTTCTATTCTTTTAATTACTATATATTGAAATTAAGTCAAATAATCCTCTATTAAATATTGAAAAATTTATTGTAGTATAACAAGTGGTTTCTTTTTTATTCAAATACTTTGAACCTAAAATGAAAGTAAAACTTTCAGTAAAGCAGTATTTATATAGAATGATGATATTCAGCAAAAAGTTCCCAAACATGACCTTGCTGTCATTTCTTCAGTGATGATTGAAGGTACAGTCAGTGCTCCAGCTCACAGCAATAACGTTAACCCTTACAGAGTGTCTTTTCAACCCAAAGTCTGCAAATAGAACCCTGATCTTAAGAACTATAATAACAAGCAGTATCTGACTTACTCTTTAGATGGCCTTCTAGGATTACAAACTTTGGAGAAGAAGAGTTATCTTTATAATATACCTTAAAACTGAAGAATGCTTTAAACATTAGAACTTCACTATTTACCTTTGGTTTCAAACCTTCTACACAAAGCCTGAAAGTTGATAATAAGCCTCCTTTTCCAAATATTTGTGGAGAATTGTCATTATAACTACAATACCCAAAATTTTGTGTCATGTATTTGTCTTTAAATATCTTTCAAGTGAACTACAGAAATTTTCAGTTCCAAGGAACATGCAAGAAAAGGGACACATATTTGAGACCATTACTTAATGAAAATAAAAATGTTGAGAGCCACTGTCCATCCTGCAGGAGACAATGCACAACTTTTTCTGAGAAAAATCTCACAATATCTTTTACTTTATTTGCTTCAACTAGAATTCCCTGGCCCTCAAAGATTTTTACTCTAACAGTTCCAAATGGCCTCTTCCTACTACCAAGGAGCATATGCTTTGACTAATGGAATGTGTTCTCTCACTATGGAACACACACATTGTCCAGCATGAAGACAAAGAGTTTGGGACTTAAAGTACCCAAATTCAGGTTTAAAGCATGAACTTTACCAGTTTCCCCTTCATATATCTTTTTCTTTTGTTTATTTATTTCTAAAAGGGAGATAAAATTGGTTATTTTCTGGCAGGATTTTTATATGGTTCAACATTTATAAAGTACTAATGAGAATGAAGGTTAGAAACTATTATCTTTAAATGTAATTTCCAGCACCTCACTTTTATAGAAATGTATTAAATCTTAGTTTATCAATTCTCACATGAATGCATATAATTCTAAATTATCTTGGTGAATAAAGGGGGCAAGGTAAGTACTTCAAGGTTTGAATAGTGTTCTCTGTTACATTAAGTTGGACCCAGACCTGTTATTCCACTTTTATAAATGAGTAAATTGTAGACCTTCTCACAGTTACTTTCTACTGGCTTAACCTAAGACAAGTCTATAAAGAAAGCAATTTGAAAACAAATGAAGTAAGTGATTAATAATAAAATCAAGAGACCCTGAGCGAATAGGGTTTGATGGAAAAATATGTAAGTCTTTGAAAGCATATTGTAGCCTTCTGTCCACTGGTAATTTCAGAATATTCTGTCTGAGCCACCTTTAGGAGTAATAATGACTAACTTGAAATTACCCATAGTTGAAAAAAATTAAGAGATGAAAGCCCTCATTTCATTCACAGTCTGTCTGAGGAAGCGAGAGACATATTCTTCCCCTACAGTAAGCCTCTCAGCCTTTCAGTCCTGAGTTACTACCCAGGGTACAGCTAAAGGGAAATATACATTGGCTAAGTATAGGATCCTCTTTGGGGTAAGCCAACAATAGAATTTGCTGCCTCAGAGTTATTTAGTGCCTTGTCACTGCAGAAATACAGACAAGGGCTGCCTGGCCATTCACCAGCATAGTTGAGGGCAGTTTTCTGCACTGAGTTCAACTGGAGACCCCTGCGGGCCTATGTGAATGATAAGGTTCTGTGATTTTAAATCTCCTCAAGGTCATGCAGTGATTAAAGACAGGTTATACTTGTGAAATATATAACAGAAAAAAAGAGCTTTGCAATAAAGGAAACGTGACTTTTGAAACTTTCTCAGAGGGGGATTTTTTACAGTGTAGCTCCTGATATAAGACAAAAGCAAACAAATGTCAGCCAAGATGAAGGGAGTCCAGTGGGTTCCAGGAACTGCTCTGGGTACTGAAGATGCACAGCATGAGAAGGATGTGCAGGGGTATGCCTTCTGACTTACAATCAGGCATCCTCTCCTTATCCCTAGAAAGACATGCTGGCAGGGTAGGATTACAGCTGGAGGCAGGGAAGGGTTGCTCAATCAACGTAAGGTTCTCTGCAGATACCAAATGCCAACAACCTTAATTCAGATCAGTCCATTATATGTATATATATATAATATGAAATACTTAGAAAAGACTATACACATATATATGGAACAATATAACAATATAACAAAATATTTATGTGGAAAACAAACTGTGATTCCTGAAGTTACTATTGAATACTATCAATGAATATTAGCTCAGGAAATCTCTAGGACTTCCACTAGCTAAAAATAGGTGCAATAATAATATGATTACAAGTTATAGTAATAATAATAACTCAAGTGTATTGACTGCTTACTTTACGTGAAACAGATATTAGATAAGTGCTGTAAAGACATGAATTTATCATGCAATAACCTCAGTGGCTCAGATGGTAAAGAATCTACCCGCAATGTGGGAGATCCAGGTTCAGTCCTTGGGTCAGGAAGATCGCCTGGGGAAAGGGATGGCTACCCATGCCAGTATTCTTGCTTGGAAAATTCCATAGACATAGGAGCCGCAGGGAGTCCCAAAGAGTTGGACACAACTGAGCTACTAAAACTATTACGCACTATTGATCATTTACTTTAGGTGAAGCAGATGTTAAATGTGATCTAAAGACATGAACTTATCACTCAATTACTCAATGTACTGAGTGATATTATTATTTCCATTTGCATATTAGGTAGGGATATAGATAAGGGGTATTTATTAATTTGTGAATGGAGGAGGATAAAGTGAAGCTGTCCAGTCTGAAATCCATAATCCTGGGCATGTTTCAGGACTGCTTCTCAGCTAATAGTGATGAGTGAAAAGTTAAAATCATATGAAAGCTGATTTGTTTTTTTTTTTAATGTAGTCTTCTATATTCCATACGAAATCTCTTCTGCCCTTATATTCTTTTATATAACTGCTGTCTAATTTTTAAGCCTCAAATCAGTTTGCCGTCTGTTATGAATTTTCCAGTCACTCCTTCCAAGAACGAATTTTTCTTCATTCAACTGCAATGACACACTGAGGTTAGATTTTCTATTGTTAAATAGGACCTGCTTCTTCAAAGACAGTTTGTGCCATTTGTGTGGGGGTAATGCTGTATTAAACAGTGGTAAATTAGATAGTCTGTATCACTAAGTATGATAAAAAAAAACTCTATTTTAAAGTAAAAGAAATCTATAATGATAATGCAGGGTTTGGGGAAACATCTGAGGATCACCAGATTCAAGGGACCCCCAGAAAAGCTGATTCCTCACTGATAAGACTACATTCTATAGGAGATTCTCAGCTAACATCATCACATTACAGAAATGTTGTACACAGGGAACCAATTCAAATGTATTGACCACCTGAGTGAAGAGCTGACTCATTGGAAGAGGCTGCTGGGAAAGATTGAGAGCAGAAGAAGGGGACAGCAGAGGATGAGGTGGTTGGATGGCATCACTGACTCAACGAATATGAGTTTTAGTAAGCTCCAGGATTTGGTGATGGACAGGGAAGCCTGGCGTGCTGGAGTTCATGGGTCACAGAGTCAGACATGACTGAATGATTAAACTGAACTGAACTTAACGATTATGAATTTTTATTAAGAAAATTGATTGGAATTATTTATTTTAATCTTAGACAGTCTGTTCTGTGTTCCAATATCTTCTTATCTTATTCTTTTTACCCCTGTCAAAATGCAATTTCATACAGTGCATCTTCTTTTTTACTCTAATCTTACTGTAATTTGAAACGTAGGGATGTCAACATTTATCTTTACTTTACAAGGCATTTCCAGCATTATAATATATTATTTTTTTCTTTTTGACTTCTTGTTATACCCTTCTAAGATACATTTGTGTGTGTGTGTGTGTACACATTATTACCATTTAGAGGATCCAATTGAGAGTTGAAGAAACTCCGATTGTGAAATTTTACGCCAATTTGAGCATAAAAAATTACAGGCTCGAGGGATCCCTGGACCATATAAAGTAACATTCACTCAGTTCATCCCACATGCTATTGTCCAAAAATGCCCCAGCCTTGTTTTAAATAATGAACAAGATTGTGTTGGAAACAATAGAAGGAGGATGCAGATGATTTATTGTGCAACTTTCCACTTGTCTCTTTTCCACCCACCCATGAGGACGCATACAACTTTAGCTGATCCTCCTCCTCTCACCGGAAGTTGGCTCATCCATCTGATTGCTACTCAGTGATTGCTAAATATAGACACTTTTTCAGCCAGACTAACAGAACACTGATTACTGATGGATGTTGTTTTATTTGCCATTTTTTTAAAATAACTTTAATTTTCACGACATGATAAAGTAAATGTTTGCTGACCAGCCCTGCCACAGAGCTGTAAAGCTCCTGCAGCCATGGAGGGCACTTCTGTGTTGTAAGGTGCAAGTCACCAGCCTTCTGACTGTCAGGAGACACACAGACTCCAGCTCCGGTCAGTCCAGCTTCCATGTGCTCAGGACCGTAACAGCTCAATAAGGGTTACCTGCCTCCCTTCCTCTGGTTCTTCTAGAGATGTGTAGGCACCTAATTCTGTGTGTTAAACCCTTCCCCTCAGAACATACAGACTGAGTTCTGCTTTTGGCCCTGACACTGGCTTATATTGGCAGCTAGAAGCCTTTTTTTTTTTTTTTTTTTTTTTTTTTGCATTAAATGGAGATGACAAAAACAATGATCCTGTAACTATATTCAGTCCCTGGATGTGTTCATGTTTTATTGTTTTTTTAAAAGCAAGCAAATATTTTCCGACAGAAAATGAGATTTTCAGGACTTTGCTTTCTTAAAATACCTGGTTTCTCACTTGTTTTACCCACCAGATTGTGCCTATCATTGCTGCTGTGGGTATCAGGGGATGCTGGCAGAAGGCATGTCTCCCTCCCTAACCTGAGCACAGAGAGACATTTGACCACAACTGAATAAAGATATAACACAGCCACAGACATTTTCTGTTGGGACAAAACTAAGAGCAGGTTCATTGTTCTCCCTTGGGAATGAATGATCACAAAGAACACCTGGGACTGTGAAAATCCACTCCAGAGTAAGGTAGAGAAAACATGCTTGTCACTACCAAGGGAAAGACAACCATCTGAAGACACTTTTGACACAAACCAGGAGGGAAAATATTGTATGGGATTTTAATAGGGAAAAATAGTGGCTTCTTTGGGAAAGGAAAAGAATGTACTGAGAAAAAAAATTAATCTGAGATGAGATCACATACTTTAGGATCCAGATAAATGAGCAAGAAAAGAGCATTTTCAAACAAGCAAAATTTCATGAGCAATAACTAAGATGATACTGCAAATAGAATTAATGACTTGGAGGATAATATAAGCCTCCCCTGATTATGAAAGTAAAGGATGAAAAAGAGAAAATTAAGAACAAGTAGAAATTAAAATGGAAGACAGAGAAGTTATATTTTAATTTAAAACACATTGCAAAGGAGTACACCATGTAAATTTCAAAGTGTAATTACCTGAGGTGTAGAATAAAATTTTCATAATAATTAAACCTGAATATCTTACTAGCTTCAGAAAACATAAGGACACTAGAAATTATTTGAAAATGCTCAAACAAAAAGGAAGTGGAGGTGGGGATGGGAATAAACTCAGGGAAGAATATATAAATATGTCCAAATTTTGAGAAATCGTAAAAACGATTAAAAGCAAACTTAAATATTGAGATTACTTTTTATAAATATAGAACTGAAGAAGTTTGACAATTATTAGAAATAAGAGTTATCAAAATAAGCTTCAAAAATTTTAAAGCTAAAACAAATGGAATAGTAAATGATAAGTTGGCTTAACAAATGATCAATTCACTATATGTATGCTAAAAGTTAAATATTAGAATAGACATATTGTATGTGAATGGGACAAAATGAGCTAAGTAACATTACTGCCTATAATGACAATTTTCATATGACAAAGTTGCCTTGGTTTTAAGAGAAGAATCACACAGGGAAATAAAACTAGTACATTTCTTAATATTATAAAATAAATATTTTGAGAGAGCTTTAGGATTCTGATGTATAAAACTATTCAAGTATTAGAAAAAAAAATTATTATTTTTAATCTTGTTGAGAAATTCTTCTTTATCGAGAAATGAAAGCTAAAAGTCAGAAAAAATTGACAGACGTAATAAATGCTAAGACACCATACAAAGCTTTAAATGGATTGACTTATATAGACTTATATAGAGAAATAAGCGTATATACTCACTTAAGGGCTTCCCTGGTGGCTCAGCTAATAAAGAATCTGCCTGCAATGCAGGAGATTCTGGTTCAATTCCTTGATTGGGAAGATACCCTGGAGAAGGGATAGGCTACCCACTCCAGTGTTCTTGCCTGAAGAATCCCCATGGACAGAGGAGCCTAGAGGGCTACAGTCCATGGGGTCACAAAGAGTCAGACATGACTGAGCAACTAAGCACAGCACAGCACATACTCACCTAAATGCTATTTCTATTTACATACAGTAAGCTTCTTCTCATAATTAATATGGAAAGTACTTAACAATAAGTGTGGACACTGACCTACCAAAACAGTCCTAGCTTCAGCTCTTGTATAAGCTTCAGTGGAGTGCTTCTGAGTCATTTCAGTTCTTGAAGATGGGCCTTCCACGGCAGGGGCTGCCAAAGCAGCAAAGACCCTCACAAGCTTGGGCAGAGACTTTTTACCAGAAGTAATTGAAATAATAGGCCCAGTTATTCATGTAGATCAAAGTTGAATGTAAAACCAGCACCAAAATAAATAGAAACAGGTGAATAAGCCTATAGACCTATTAGCCCAAATAAACCAATGAAAATGCTTAACTCACCTTCATAAAATAATTGAAAATTAATATTAAAATGAGTTACTAAATGTTAGCTTATCAGTCTTACAAATAATAGAATATGTAGAGGAGGAACTAAGATGGCGGAGGAATAGGACTGGGAGAACACTCTCTCCCCAATAAATATACCAAAAGAACTTTTAAAGGCCGAGCAAACTCCATAAAACAGGATCTGAATGCTGGCAGAGGACAACGGGCATCTGGAGGGGTGACCCATTGCCGACGTGAGGAGGTAGGACAAAAGAAAGAAAAAAAAAAAAGTAAAGGGAGAGACAAAGAGCTGGGGACGGGTTCCATCCTGGAAGGGGAATCTGGAATAAAGAGGGAAAGAAAAGAGGAGAAAGGTTTCCGAATACCAGGGAGCATTCTCTCTGGCGGATCTGCGGTGAATCTTGGAGAGCAATATAGCTGGGAGTAAAAGCAGATTAATAGTTAAGCCCTGCAAGGTACGTCCCTGGCTACAAGGCACAGCCGAGCGGCAGCACGGGCTCCCCACCCCCCACTAGCCGAAGCGGACTGCTCCTGCTCAGGGAGGAGCGGGCCGCGCGCTCAGGGAACAGAGCAGCCCGAGGGACCTAACCTCCCAGGAAGAGCCCCCTACCCCAGGCCTGCGCACAGAAAAAAGGGCGGTGCGGAGTCAACAGAGAGGCGGCCGCCAGTTGGAGCTGGGCAGCTGTGGGCTGCGGACCGGCCCAGCCCCCACCCTAGAGCAATGGGCATAACCCAGCCCCTGCGAGGCTAACCAAGGCTTCTGGGGATTCTGGACAGATAGGTACTATACACACCTTAGAAGGCGTGCTCAGCTTCACGCCGAGAAAACCGAGCGGTGGGGCCGAGGGATGGGAGAAGCCGCACTCCCCAATTGTGCTGGGCGGACGACAGAGAGCCTGAGCAGAGGGGGCAGGGGAAGCCCTCTCACCAGGAGCGGGACAAACTTCAAGGCGCTGAATAGGCACTTAAAAGACCAGCAAACAGAAGACGCTAAAGCAAGCAGAGCAAACAGCTTTGGAACTGACAGGAGTAGCAGATTAAATCCCTGCAGGTGGCGCAGACTGCATAGAAAGGAGTCTATAGACTGTGAGAAGGACAAGCCGGACCAAGGAATCATCTGCAAATCTACTGACCCTTCACTGTACGCATCAACACCAGAGAAAGCCTTAATTATAACTGTACTAGGAACATCTTTTAAATTTTTAAAACTTTTTTAATATAATTTTTAAGTCCCCTATGACCTTGCTATTTTTTTTCTTTTTTCTTTCTTTTCCTTTCTTTTTCTTTTTTTTTAAATCTCCTCTTTCTCCCTTATTGTATTCTCCGTCCTACTGCTTTTCTTACCTTTTATATCTCCACTTTTCCCCCTTTTTTTTACTTTATTTTTTAATTGATTTTTTTATTTTTTTTTCTCCTTTAGCTTTCTTTCTTTCTTTTTTTTTTTTAAGTATTTTTGAGAATCCAGTCTTTACTCTAGATTTTTAATCTTTGCTCATTAGTACTTGGTATCAACTTTGTACCTTTAAGGATCCAAGCTCCAGTACCCATTGTTACCTGGGAGTGAGATCATTGCTTGACTGCTTTCTCCCCATTCTTGTCTCTTGCTAGTTACAGTGAGGAAGCCTAGACCCACCCACCAGAACACCACACAAGCTTTCCCATCCAGGAAACTTCGACAAACCACACATCCAACCCCTCCCATAGAGAGGAACCCCCACAATAAAGGGACAACACAGCAAGATAAACAAGATGAAAAGGCAGAGAAATACCCAGCAAGTAAAGGAACAGGATAAATACCCCCTAGACCAAACAAAAGAC